>JAGSMT010000318.1:0-130321 GCA_029286875.1 Lamproptera curius
GCATTGACGTTCAAATTAATTTTCTTTCAAATTATCAACATTACTTGCCGATTTCTTTTGATCAGATTCATATCTGTTGTTTAAATATATTCCTCATGTAATCGATTTAAATGGACATCCCAGGTTTAAACATTTCATAATGTTCTCAAACATGCCGATTTGTTTTGATTACGAGTCATTTCTGCTTTTAAATATGCGCTCCGTATAAACCTATAAACGGTAAGCGTTTTTCAAATTGTTTTTTCGTAAATTATAACACTTACCGACATCTTTAATCAAGATTCATATTTTGTTGTTTAAATATTCCTCATTAAATCTTCATAATGGACATCCAGGTTTTATTGCGTTTACGGGACTGTCCTAAACATGCCGATTCGTTTTGATTACGGTTTGGGTGCTTTAAAATAGCTCCTTAAACCCATACAAGGTTGCATTGACGTTTCAATAATTTTTTCGATAAATTATCAACATGTACATCCGACTTCTTTTAATCAAATTCATATCTGTTGTTAAATATATCCCCGATAATCGTTTAAAATGGACATCAGGATTTTAATAATTGCTTTAACGGTACCTTCTCTCAAACATCCTTTGTTTCGTTATTATCTGCTTTTAAATTATCCGTATAAGCCCAATAACGGTAGTTGACGGCAATACTTTGTTCTTGGGTAAATTTCAACCTTACTTGCCGATTTCTTTTCACAATTCTTCTGTTGTTTAAAATACCTCAATAATCGTTCATAAATGGTTTAGTTTAAAACCCTTATCGCGGTCCTGTCTCTCAAACCCGTTTGTTTCGATTCGGTCTTTTTTGCTGTTAAATAAGCGCTTTGCCCAACAACGGTTGCAGCGTTTCTATGTTCCGATAAATTATCAACATGCAACCATCAATCAAGATTCCCTATCTGTTGTTTAAATATACCCTCAATATAATCTTTCTAAATGGACATCCCAGGTTTTTAATAAATTTTTTAACACTTCTCTCAAACAGCCTTTGTTTTGATTCAGTCATTTCTGCTATTTAAATATAGCGCTCCGAAAGCCCATGGTAGTTACGGTTCAATACTTGTGTTCTTGCGGTAAAATTATCAACATGTACTTGCCGACTTCTTTTGATCCAAGATTCATATCTTTCTTTAAATTTCCCTCAATAATCGATCATTAATGGACATCTGGTTTTAATTGCGTTTCCAAAACTTCTCAAACATGCCGTTGTTTGATTAATCTTTCTCTATTTAAATATAGCGCGCCCATATAACCTTATGCATTGACGGTTCAATGGTATTCCTTCGTAAATTATCGACAAAACGCCACTTCTTTTGATCCAAGATTCTATCTTTTGTTTAAATAAATCCTTCGATATAATCGTTCATAGTGGTCAAGTTTTAACTAATGCGTTTACGCGGTACTTCTACTCAAACGCCGTTTGTTTCGTTACGAGTCATTTCTGCGTTTAAATGCGCTTGTATAAACCCATACTACGTTTCATTAACCTTCAATATTGTTCTTTCAAAATTTCAACATGTACGCCGATTTCTTTGATCAAGATTCATATCTGTTGTTTAAATATATTCCTCGTTAATCGTTATAAATGGACATCCAAGTTTAAAAACCGTTATCGCGGTACACTCTCAAACATGCCGATTTGTTTTGATTACAGTCATTTCTGCTATTTAAAAAGCGCTCCTTAAGCTCAACAACGGTGTTGACTTTCAATTCGTGTGTTCTTTCGGAAAATTATCAACATGTCGCCATTTCTTTAAATCAAGATTCTTTTGTTGTTTAAATTTCCCTCGAATAATCGTTCATAAATGGACATCCCAAGTTTTAATATCGTTTACAGGTCACTGTCTCTCAAACTGATTTGTTTCGATTACGGTCATTTCTGCTTTTAAATATAGCCTTATAAGCCCTATAACTGTATGCATTGACTTTCAAACTTTTCTTTCTAAATTTAACGCATTTCTTTTGATCGTTCTATCTGTTGTTTTAAATATTTCCTCATGTAATCGTTTAAATGGACATCCAGTTTAAACACTGCTTATCCGGTCATTCTTAAACACCGATTTGTTTTGATTCAGTCATTTCTCTTTTAAATATGCGCTCCGTTAAACCTTACGTACTTGACGTTTCAATACGTGTGTTCTTTCGGTAAATTATTAACATGTCATGCCGTCATCTTTAAATCAAGATTCATATCTTTGTTTAAATATTCCCTCGTATAATCGTTCATAAGTGGACATCCAGGTTTTAACTATTGCGTTTCGGGTAACTTTTAAATGCCGATTTGTTTTGATTACGAGTCTTGGTGCTATTAAAATAAGCGCTCCCGGCCCCGGTAGCTGACGTTTCAATACTGTGTTCTTTCGATATTATCAACATTTGTGCCGCTTCTTTTAATCAAGATTCATATCGGTTAAATATATCCCTGTATAATCGTTTAAATGGACATCCCAGGTTTAATAATTGCGTTTAACGGTACTGTCTACTCAAACATGCCGATTTGTTTCGATTACAGTCATATCTGCTATTTAAATATGCGCTCTAGGCCCATATAACGGTATGCATTGACAGTTCAATCTTGTGTTCTTGCGGTAAATTATCAACCTTCTTGCCGATTTCTTTTCATCAAGATTCTTCTGTTGTTAAATATTCCTCGATATAATCGTTTAAATGGACTTTAGGTTTAAACACTGCGTTATCGCGGTACCTGTCTACTCAAACATGCCGAATTTGTTTCGATTACGAGTCATTTTCTGCTATTTAAATATGGCGCTCCCGTATAACCTTAACGGTAGCCATTGACGTTTCAATACGTGTGTTCTTTCGGGAAATTATCAACATGTTACCGACTTCTTTAAATCCAAATTCATATCTGTTGTTTAAATATTCCCTCGATATAATCGTTCATAAATGGACTTGCCGGATTTTAACACTGCGTTTTCGCGGTACCACTCTACTCAAACATGGATTTGTATTGTTACGAGTCATTTCTGCTATTTAAATATAGCGCTCCGTTAACCTATACAACGGTATGCGTGACGTTCAATACGTGTTTCTTTCTTAAATTATCAACATGTACCTTGCCGACTTCTAAATCAGATTCATATCTGTTGTTTAAATATATCCCTCGAATATAATCGTTCATAAATGACATCCCAAGTTTTAACTATTGCGTTTGCGGTACTATCTACTCAAAATGCCGGTTTGAATCGATTACGAGTCCTTTCTCTATTTAAATATAGCGCTCCGTAAGCCCATGCAACGGTATGCATTGACGGTTCAATACTTGTGTTCTTTCGATGAAATTATCAACATGTACTTGCCACTTCTTTTGATCAAGATTCATATCTGTTGTTTAAATATATCCCTCGATATAATCGTTAATAAATGGACTTCCCAAATTTTTAAACACTGCGTTATCGCGGTCACTGTCTACTCAAAATGCCATTTGAATCGATTACAGTCCTTTCTAATATTTAAATATAGCGCTTTGTAAGCCCTATAACTGTATGCATTGATCGAGTTCAATCAGTGTGTTCTTTCGAGTAAATTATCAACATGTTCTTGCCGACTTCTTTTGATCCAAGATTCATATCTGTTGTTTAAATATTCCCTCGATATAATCGTTCATAAATGGACTTCCAGGATTTTAAACACTGAGTTATCGCGGTACAATGTCTACTCAAACATGCCGATTTGTTTTGATTACGAGTCATTTCTGCTATTTAAATATAGCGCTCCGTATAAGCCCATATAACTGTATGCTTTGACCCTTAAATACTTGTGGTATTATGGTAATTTATCAACTTGTACTTGCCGATTTGTATTGATCAAGATTCATTTTAGCTGTTTGAAGACATCCCTGGATATAGTCGCTCATAAATGGACATTCCAGGATTTTAATAATTGCGTTATTGCGGTATATTGTCTTCTCAACCATGCCGATTTGTTTCGATTCGAGTCATTTCTGATATTTAAATATAGCGCTCCGTATAGGCCCATATAACTGTATGCCTGGACCGTTCAATACTTCTGTTCTTGCGGTAATTTATCAACTTGTGTTGCCGATTTGTATTGATCAAGATTCATTTCTGTTGTTTAAAATATCAATCGATATAATCGTTCGTTCGTAAAATGGACATTCCAGTATTTTAATAATTGCGGTAATGACTATAGCGACAGGAGAAAGGAACAACCGTTGGTTTTTTTAGTGGGTATAGCCGTTCCATCTTGGCCCGGGCCCACATATCCCCGCTGCCACCTCACTTTGGCGGCGGGATCCATAAGCTGATTTTCCAAAAAAAAGTTTCCGGTGAGAAGGACGATGTCCACATTGAGGACTGCCTACGGACTTGGAACAAATCCTGAGGCGCCTCATCGTGGACATGGTGGGCCCAATGCTTCAGGCCCACCGCGACGATATAGCGGACCGGCTCCTGCCGGAAAAGCGGCTTCGTCCACCGCTGGCCACTGATAAAACGGCGGCCCCAACGTTTGCGGCAGTGGTGAGACCAACTGCTGCCTGCTGTCCCTGCTGCACCTCTGCCCCACTACGTGCAGTGCCGATGGCCACAGCGGCAAAAGGACCGCGACGCCGAAGGATGGGCCTCCTGCCAGTCTTCCCCAAAAGGAAATGGCAGCAACGGCGGCACCAGGGCAGTCCACGGATGGGTGGACGCTGGTGACGCGCCGCGAAACTGCCAAACCAGGCGCTGGTCCAAAGTGTCACCGGCAAGGAGGTGCGGAAACTTAAGGCCCTAGCTCGTCGGCTGTAGTCATCAAGCTGCAGCCGGGCGCAGCTGAAGAGGGTCACGTATTCCGACATCCTCCAGGATGCCAGAAAAGCTTCGCCAAGAGATGAGCTTGGTTGGCCCAGAGGTGGCAACAATATCCAAGCCGAAAAGTGCGCGGATCTTCGCATCTCGGGCCTGGATGATTCAGTGGAAAGACGGAGGTGGCTGAGGCGGTAGCGCAAAAGGCAGCTGCCCGGTCACCTCCGTAAAGTCGGGAAATCCGCCGGGACCGGTCCGGTCTCGGTGGAGTATTGTGAGCTGCCTATTACAGCCACCAAGAAAATAATTGGTGGTCGGCGCCTCTAATCGGGTGGTGCTCGGTGCAGGTCAAACTGCTTGCAGCGCGTCCGATGCGCTGCTTCGGACCGCCGCAAAAGTCGCCGCAAGTTCTTTCTTTAAAAAAAGGTTTTTTTTTTCGTGTTCCTGATATATGTATATGGGTCAGGACCTTGTGCTCTTTTCTTTTATGTTCTTTTGAGGTTTTGTCAATTCACAATATTCATATTAATTCTTGTTTAGTAACGGATTTACATATTGTATTCATATTTTGTACATTTTATATTTTACTTCTACTCAGCTATTTAGGCCGCTCTTGCTAACGCGACGCTATCCTGTTTTATCTCTGCTTCGCAGGTATGTTCTTCTGCGGTATATCCTGTTTGCAACGTCGTACTAGTAAGCAGTTCCGTACGTGTTGCCGGAATAATTTTTTGCAATTTTTTGGGCACTTCGGGGCACGTCTCCTTCCTCTCCTTTTCCTTTTCCCATTCTCCTATACTCCTTCTTACTTTGTTCATGGTTTGCACCGTCGATGGTCCCGCCATCTCCTTTCTTGAAGGTGGACTGTGTCGCATCTTCTCGGCTGGTTCGGTCTTTTTTGGTGTTCTATGGCCGAACATTTTTGTAGGGGAACGTGTCAATTGTAAAACTAATAAAACTAATAGCTAATTATCCCGTTTTTAAGCGTACGGGCTTAGGTCCTATTTATATTTTGTTTGGCAAAAACAAACAAAAGTAAACTAATATTAAAGAAAATTTTTGTACTACAAAAGAAAACTATAATTATAGATTTATTCTATATTACGCGCAGCCTAGAGTCATTAATAACTAGGTCTAATTATGTATACAATGTCAAAGTACAAAATGTAAAATGCAAAATTCTAAAAATATTGCTAGCTGGGATTGCGGGTTGGTGTTGAGAGATCTTTATGCCTATATAGAGTTATGGACACTCTATCTAGTAGAGCGTCCGTTCCGGCCAGATGTTTTGGATCTTGACAAGACCAAACCCCTCACCAAATCCCAAACCCCTGTGACGTCCTGTTGCTGAGATATCGCGTTATAAAAACTCTATGTAGAGCTTATTTGGGGGACTCTATCACAATTTTATATGAGCCCAAAACGGTCTGAAATTTTTGTGTCAAGCTCTACTTTCACTTATGAAATTTTGTACATGTTCAGTATAAAAATTTCAAGTCCCAATAATAAAGTTTTTAAGAAATTCGACCTTATTTGTCACTAATATAGGGTCGAAGTCAATGGTCTAGGCAACTTGTATAAAGTTTTATAAAAACTTTCTAAGTCCGGTTTTTGCTATAATTTTACAAGTCCATATGACGTCACAGCCTATTAAGATTTTATCATCAATTTAAATTTTTAAAATTTTCAAAATTTCTTCCAAAGAATTTATATTAATTTCCAAAGGTTCCGAACAAATTTTTAATTAATTTCCGAAAAACTATTTTAAAATAAAATTTTTAAATTAATTTAAAATAACATAAAAAAATTCTGAAGAGTTAGGGGTTTGAACTATGGTCCTTTTGAGTCACTGCCCGCGTCACTGTGACGTAATACGGACTTAGGAAATGTCCACAGAACGTGTTCAAAAATTTCATCTAAATATTTAATATAAAGTTTCCAAAAGTTCCGGCAGAAAGTTTTACAACAATTTCTTAAGTTAATATTTTACAAATAAAAACATAAAAACAAATTAATTTAAAATAAACAAAAATTTCAAAAATAACTTAAAAAAATTTTGAAGAGTTAGAGGTTCGAATTGTGATCTTTTTGAGTCCGCGTCCCTGTGAAGTAATACGGACTTGGAAATTTCCACGAATCGTGTTCAATTTACAGATTATATTTTGTTATTCTAGTGTCCAGGACCACTTTTCCAAAATTTTATTTCACAGATAACATTTTTAGGCTGAGACTATACAGTTATATATTTAAAATTTTAAAAAGTACGATATAAAAAGTTGAAATACGTTTCAAATTACGTAAACTACGTTTTCCAAACGTGTTCAACTTTTGGAAAAACGCTTATATCTTAAAACTACTTGCTCAAAAATTCTGAAATTTTGACACATTAACTTCATAATATTACCTGTGATTTACATTAATAAAAAGTATATTAAAGATTTAATTTAGGTTAGGTTAGGTTAGGTTAGGTGTTTTTTTTTTTTTTTATTAAGCTTATGATTAACATCTTTTACAATCTTATTCACATTAGGAACTTACTGTTTTATATAATGCTTATTACTTATTCACTTGAGAATATGTCCTCTGGCGGAACAGATTTGATACGTATCTGGCCAGATAACATATCCCATTACAAATAATAATACTTACTATACATTACTTATTCAAAATAATATATTATCAAACATTTTAACTGTTTGATATGATTGATTAGAGGAATGTTTGACATTTGGATTTGAATATCTGTCCGACATATCCCCATTACATCGTACAATTATCAAATTAAAAGATAATTATTCTATCATTATACAATTATAAGTTTAAACAATTCAAATTTAATAACTAAATATTTGATTACAATGATTATATGTTTTCGTTAAAACGTTCTTGTTGTTTTTTTTTTGAGAGTATGCATATAACTGAATCAGGTCCGGGTAATATATTCCATTAAATTATAATATATGCTAACATTTCGTATTCATAAATTTTTTTCAATATAGTTTATAATTAAAAATAAAAACATACTTAAAAGATAGGTCCAAACCCCTTAATGGATAAGGGTGTATTAGGAGGTGTCCAGAGTGATAACAAAGGCTGATGCGTGGTCAAAGTTCATTTGTCGCCATTTTTTGTTTCTCGATTATTTTAATTGGGGTGTAGTTTCAGGGAACGCTTTTTGATATAACGTCCGATTACATATCCCCCTTTAAGTTCAAATTTAAAAATTCCTCTGAATAAATATATTAGATTGTAATTTGAAAAAAATATTTTAAATTTTAGGGTCTAATATAAATAAAATATACATAAACTTTATCCATTTTCGTTACAGTTTTATTTTTTTTAAAACAATCAAAGGGAACCGACATTCCGTCAATGATCCGTTCTTCATGGAGGTAAGGGGCAGCTGGGGATGAGGCCGCGGGGAGATGGATGCAAACGTTTTGTTTAACACAATTGATGTTTTAACGGCTTTATTGGGCAACAGTTGTGGTGTGGTTCACCGTGGCACGGTTGTTCGTTGTCGTCGAACACTTGTTTTTGGTAAGCCGAACTTGTGAACGCAGGAAGGTAAATTTTCCATGTAGGCTGGTGATCAACAAAACCCCCATTTTCAATTGTAGACGGAAGGCGGCAAAACGGCATTGTAAAACGTTCCGTTGGGGTTTGAACGGAATTTAAATTTCCTCCTGTATAATCGCTGGTTTGGGGTTCTCTTGGGATAATATTCACTAAGTCCTCACTGGGAACGTCCCGAGACCCTTGAGGATGATCATCGGCACGCGCGAGCGGTTCACGTGTATCTGGAGTTCCGGGATTGATGGTGCCCTTTTCCTGGGATCGAATTCACCTGTTTGTTATTAGAAACCAGCTTTACTAGGGAGCGAAGCCGGAGTTTTAAGCTGATGTTGGCCCAGGCCTTCATATGTCCGCTTCGACTTGACGCAAATTTATGAAACTATAATTGGTTTTGGTGGGGAGTTTGAGGTTTTGGGGTTGTTTTAACGGTCTCTGGGGCTTCCGGCGCCGGAAAGCCATTCGGATCGGCGGGTTTTAGGAGCGGTGCGCGGCGGAGGTAGTTTTTGTTCCCGAACCCTCTACGCAAGCGAGTTCCTCCTTCAATTTCGGTGGTGTTGGGGGCTGAGGGGGTAGGTGGTTTTGGGACACGTTCCGTAGTCCAAACGACCGGCGAGAGAGGCGTTTTACCCTGGGGCGGATGAGGCGCGTTAGCTGCTGTAACGCTTTTGCCCGGTCACTGCTGTTGTGCGGATACAGCAAAAAGGTTCGATATGTATCAGGCTGTATTCCCTCTAAAGGGGGTAGGGGTAATACGGGACAAGTTGTAACAAAAGTTTTCGGTTGAAAAAACCAAAGCTTTGAGGTAAAGGGGGGTGGGAGATATTTTAATCTTCCGATATCGCGTCTATTTGGTTGGGTTTAAAGTCAGAGGATTTAAAGGAAGAGGGAGGAATTTTGAAAATTGTATTCGAAGATTTATAAAAAGAATTGCAAAATCAAACTTTAAATGACCCCAAAATCTTTAAAAGAGGAAAAATTTATTGTTATGGCAAAATATCGAACAGTAGGTGGACGGTTTGAAAAGATACGAAAAAAAGAAGAAAAAACAGGAAAAGCAATTATTGGGTTTTGGGGGAACAAAAAGAAAGTCGGAGTTAAGATAATTTGGACGAGGTTGGAGGAATTCGGAGGGCGCGATTTCCGCCAGGGCCGGGTCCCATAAGCACCGGCGGGGACAGAGGTCGAAAACGAGGCCCATTTAGGGGCCCGAAAGCCCCCAGGACGAATCATTGGGGCGTCCCCCGACGTAAGCCCGATGAAAATTGGCCCAGCCCCGACCGCGAGGAGGTTTTTTCCCATTTTGAGGCCCGAGGGGGGGAGCAGGGCAGCCCGGGTTCCCCAACACCGGAACCCAGAGTTGGCCGGGGGAGTTTGTCTCCATGGTCCCCGGGGCACCTTGGGACACCCCAAAAGGAGAGTACAAGAAAAACCCGAGGGGGGATCCCCTTAAACCCGGCGAGGGGGGCCCATGGCGGCCCTTCCCGGGGACCCAGACGGCGGCACCCTTTTTGGGGAGAAACCCGGGGCTGGCCCCCAAATAAAAAGCAATTCCCCTTTCAAAAGGGGGCTTAGAAAGGGCGGATATGTTCTTTTTAACGTTCCCGCGACGCAGGCTTTCGGGACACGGTGTTTCGGACCTGCCGCGTGGCCGGTGGGGCCCGAGATGCCACACCGGCGTATGTGCCAAGAGACGGCCCAAAGGCTGAAGAGGCCCAGCCTTGACAACGCCGAGAGCCGGGAGTTTGGGGCATGACCCGCCCCCGAAGCGGATGCCAGAGAGCGAAAGGCGGGGGGCCCGTCCTGTTTTTTTGGGAACGTGATTTGGAAGGGGGGTAAAGGGACAGGGCCGAGAGCCCTGGCTATCGGGGAAGGCCAGGGCGGAAGAGGGCGGCCCGCGCAAACCCCTGACATGAGCCCTGGGCGGGTGGCAAGAGGGTGCCCCGGAGGGCTTAAAGGGGGGCGCGTGTTTGTTCCCACCGGGCCCGGGAGTTCCGGTCCCAACACACCTGGAGAAAGAGGCCCCCCCCGGGGGGGTCCCAAGACTGTGATCGTGCCGCGGGCCCTGGCCACAGCGACAAGAAAGGAACAACGTTTTTTAGGGCCGCTCATCTGGCCGGGGGAATATCCCGCTCCTCACTTTGGGGCGGGAACGTTTGGGATTTTCCAACGGCAAAAAAAAAAAAAAAAAAAGGTTCCGGGTGGAGGGTTTCGATCTCCCATCCGGCGCGTCCCCGGTGGGAAGAAGCCCCGAAGGGGGGGGTCACCCCGGCCCACAGAAACTGGGGTGCCACCGCTTTGGGTGGGATTGGGAGGACATGCCCCAGAGGGAGCCTGTTGGGGGAGACTCCCCTCGAAAACCTCGTTAAGAGGGAAACGGGATGCGAGTGGCTCCTGGAGGCGAGCCTCGCGAGCGTGAAAAGGGAAAGAGCAAAGGGGGAATTGCGTGGGGGGAAAAGGGGAAAAGGCGAGATGGAATGAAGTCCCGAGAGGGGACGGTGTGGATTTTCTTTGCACCGGCTTTGCCGAACACCGCGATCCGGCCGTCGGGGGCAACTCCCGCGGCCTGGGAGGCTGAGGTCCGCCTTTTGGCCGGACCGCGAGGGACAACCTTCTAAAACCGTTGATCTCGGCGTTGTGGATGGCGTCGGTTCCCAAGAGCGGTGGGAAGATAAAATTGGGGGCCCACCTTGGAACTTCCCGCCCCCGGCGTATTTAGGTTACTGGTGCCAGGTCCCGGCCCGGTGACTTATTACCAAACGTGGGATTTGATATGGATACATCAAAACAAAGAAATTGAGACATCTCCCAGGTTGCCACGAGATCCGGGAACCTGAAGGGCATTTAGTCCGGCCCTTAAAGAGTGCCTCCTCCCCGTAAAAACAGTGGGGAGAGGAGCCGCCCACCCAGTCGGCCGAGATCCGCAAAAATTTTAAAAGGGCTTTAGAGCCCGGGTGGAGGCCTCGAGGGGGAAGGCGGCGCCCCAGGCCGCTTTGAAAAAGAAATAGGCATTGGGCGCCCAAAATGTTACGTTGAGGGACCGCCACAGACTTGAAAATTTTTAACCGGGGCGCCGATAAACGGGCGGCCCGACGGCTGCAGTGGTGAGGCCGCCGGCCCCCTGCCCGCCCCCGCCCTTTGCCCCGCGCCCCTGCTGCACGCCGCGCGCCGGGAATAAGCGGCGAAAAAGGACAACGAGCTGAGGATGGGCCCCCGACAAGTCTTCCCGGGGAAGGCCAAGGGGGAAGAAAAGGCCCCCGAGCCCAGGGGCGACCAGCCCACGCAAAATGGCAGCAACGGCGGCACCAGGGCAGTCCAGACGGGAGCTGGAGGCGCCGCAAACCGCCAAACCAGGCCTCCGGGGACACCGGAAAGGAGGGTGAAGGGCCCCAGCCGTCGGTGGCGGCGCCGCGCGAAAAGGGGTCACATGCCACATCCCCGGCCAAAAAGAAATGTAAACGGAGGAATACGATGGCCCCGTTTGCCAGGGGAACCCCGGATCCCCAGGTTCCGGGGCCGACAGGGGAAGGCCAACCAATTGGCAGAAAACCGCCAATTTCCCCAGAGGGAATTCAATCCAGGCCCGAAAAGTGCGCTTCCATCCCCGGGCCTGGAATTAGTGGGAAAGAGGAGGGCTGAGGCGAAGGAAAAGGCAGCCGCCCGGTCACCTCCCAAAGGGAGAAACCGCCGACCGGTCCGGTCCGGGGTGGGAGTGCCCCACAGCCACCAAAAAATTGGGTGGGTCCAATCGGTGGTGTCTGGGTAAAGTCCTTCTGCTTCCAAAACTCTTTTCCAGCTGTTGCTCAGTTTACCCTTGAGGTATCTTCCGGTCAAGATACCGTCCACGACCATTTGCCTTCACCGGTGCTGCGTAGAATCCGGCGTTTTAGTCTGAGACTTCGTTTGAGCCCTGACCCATCATTCCACCAGGGCAACTTTTTTCGACATCCTTTTTTCTGTTTTGGGAATGCAACGTCAAGACTCGTAATAAAGAAATAACCAATTGGGTCTTCCAGTATTTTTGTCGTTGATCTTCTATTCTTCCTTTCAAATTGTTTTCAAAAGGATGTTGGGAGTCTTTCTAAGACCCCAGTCCGCTTTTTTAGTACCATAGATCCGCGTATTCCTTTTTATGTCTGGGGAACCCATCCATATTAAGTCGAAAAAATTTATTCCGAGCTGGAATCCATCCGATAATCTCCATCCTCCCCAAGCAGCTAATCGAGGGTGTGAGTCGACGCAACTTGTGTATCTTTTCCTCCTCTTAAAATATCAAGGTTCTGTTCCCCCAAAAATCTGAGCCCAACTCAACGCGCCACCTCCGCCCGTTTCCGTGGTTGCGCTCCCCACCCGGTGTTCCACGATTCGTCGCCGCCCAGACCACGTTCCGTTTAAGCAGGAAGGCCGGAACCGGGATCGGGCGGGTTTTTGTTGAGACACCGAACCCCGCAATTTCCCAACGTCCGGTTCCTCAAAATTGGACTGCCACCCGCGTGAGTTCTGGAGGGTGATGTCGAAGTTATGAATACGAAGGCCGCCGATACCTTTCCTGATCTTTTGCCGCCAATTGCACATCCTCGTATGGAAGACCTCATCTCCCCAAACTAATTTAGGCTCGGATCAAGGCAAACGCTGCTTCAGCGGCTTTCCCGTTTGCTGTTGCCGCCGCCCTCGGGGGCCGTATTACAGATACCGGCGGCATGCACCTGCACCCCCACCCACCGGGACAACCTTAGGAGGCTACCCTGCCCGGGGGGCCTTCCCCTTTTCCCCAAAGCAGACAAATGCCCCACCAGGGTTCTGCTTTGTGTGACCAAATGGTCGGAGGGTCACCAAATTTACTTTGCATTTATTCCCGTGAGAACCCGGGGAAAGATCCGCCTTTCCGGTGCACAGTTTTGGGCCAATCCCAGGCACCTAGATTGCACAAGAGGTGATTGTCGCACCTTTACTTTTAAGGTCGACGGAACTGTTTCGTGGTCAACAAACATTTTCCAAGCTTAGGGAAACCTGAGAACGACGGACAAGTAAGGGAGTTCCGGGTATTTTTTTCGATATCTCACTTTTGATCCTGAGGCCCCGGGTTTTCTAGTAGTTTTTGTTTTGTGTCTTGATGGGTTGATGTTCCTGTTTATTATCCTTGGTAATTTAAAGAGGATCCTTATTTAATTTCCTGCTTAACCCTTCCCCTTCTTTTGTTTTCAATTTTTTCCACCTCCTGCTTGAACGCAACGATTATAATCTTCCGATCCTTCGCCTTCCTTATTTTGTCCACCCTTATTCCTTCCTTTGGCATTTACGTTTTTATTTTGTCGATAATTTCGTTCCTTTTGTTTTGTCCACGACGTTACCATCGAGTGGACTGTTCTGTTCTGTGATCCGAAGTCGACTCGGCTGCATTTTAAAGGATGGGTTTTCCAACTTTTGCAGCCTTTTTCCATTTATTTTTTTAATAACCCATTTTTTCCTATTTTTTCAATAAATTAACGTCGTTTTTATTAATTCTTTTAGTTCGTATGTCCTTCAAAATGCTTATCTTCCGTTTCTTTCCACCTTCTGCAGAGTCGCTTTTTCCAAAAGCACCCAGCCCTTTAAATGGTTAGTTTTCCACCTGAAATTGGTTTGATTCTGAAGATTTCGCAGGGAGGGAGTTTGCTTTCAAGCATGCCTTTGCCCGCAACTCGGTCGCCACTATCTCGAGATCATTTTTGAGGGTTGTTCCCGCCAGTTTTTGTCGAAAGACTGTAGTTGTTTTACGGTTGCGGATTCATTGCCTGTCCTTTCCCTGCGCTATTTTCCTTTTCCTTCGCCAAATTCCACAGTTCGGCCTAATTTTTTTGTATTTCCCCTTTTCCATCCGTGCTGGGAGTCAAAAGATAAATCAATTTTGGTTTTCGGAGAGGAAATTAATAATATTTTAAGATAAAAGAATTTTTTAGTTTTTTAAAGAAAAATAGATTTGGTGTTCAAAATGTATAATGTTAACTCCCAAAAATAAAATAAAAACCAATTTTATAATCTCACCTCAATTTACTCTTACCGGCCCACAAGCGCAAGAGAGAGAGACCAAACGTTTCACCGAAAAAACGGTAAAAATCCTAATCCGTTTAATTTTATTTAACTATTATGCCAAGATGGCGGATTAAATGGGCCGTCAATTAAAAATACAACTAATTAATTGTTAACTCAGATGCCGCTCCGCCAGGGAAGGCCAACCAATTGGCTGGCTTCCCAATTGGTTCCCAGGGGAATTATCCAGGCCCAAAATGGGGATCTTCGATTTGGGCCCGGGATGATTCCGGGAAAGAATGGCTGAGGAGGCGAAGGCCCGGTCACCCCAAAGGTGGAGAAACCCCACCGGTCCGGTTCGGGGAGTGGGAGCGCCCTTTTGCAGCCACCAAAAAAAAATGGGGCCTTAACTGGGCCGGAAGACAACCGTTTGCGCGTCCGATGCGCCCGGGTTTGGGAAATAGGGGCAGAGGGAGCAGGCCATGGGGTCGACCCGTGAAACCGCGGGGCGGCCACCAGAGAGAGGGGTGGGAGGCGCGCCGATGATCCTGGCGCCGCGGTAACAAACCGGCTGGGCTGTTGGGGAGGCCCGCAGACCACCAAACCCAAAGGAGGCAAAACAAAAGAGGCCGGGTTTGGCCAGGTTCCCCGCCCCAGGGGACCCAAAGGGTCGAAAAAGACCAGCTGAGCATCCCAGATAAACCAACCATCGCCAAGAGCCCCGATCTCTTTCAGAGCAGGCGGTGTGATTCAGGTCCGGTGTGGAACCGCGTTCCCCGGCAAACGGGCGGGACCTGTCCGACACTGCGGCAGTGGTTGTGGGACTGTTGCTCCTCAACCGAGGGACGTGAAGAAAGGTCCAGTTTGGCCTGGGGAGAAATTGTCGTTTCAGCACTTTTCTCCCAACAGTCAGTCCGCTGGGACCTTCCGTGCGGTGGGGACCCGCCAAATCACCGGTTTGTTCACCTGGGCAGACCGGGAAGAACACTGGAATGCCCGAGGTCGGCGTTTTAAAACAGGGGTTCGGTCCGTGCGGCCCGGGCGGGTCGTCGCCGTGTTCGTTCAGCCCCGCCCTGCCCAATACGGGCGGGGGGGAGGGCTCGGCCCGTGGATTCCTTTAAATCCCGGATTAGGTCTCCGGCCCCAACACCCAAGGCCCCGGCGACCCGAGGGCCGGCCCAGGTCGCCCCCGCCTAGAGCAAAAAATGCCGGGGGTGAGCGATTGCCGGGGGGCGCCGGGCAACCCTTGTGGGGTCAGGGAGAACCCGCCTTGGGCCCTTGCTCGCCTTGGGAGGCAGGCCGTGGGAATAGCGGGATCGCCGGGCTTTTTCCCAGAAAGGACCAGGGGCCCTTGGTTAATGAAAGGTTTTTGGGGCCCCCACCCGGAGCCAGCGCCGCGTGGTAGGGCGACGCCGGGTTTATTCCCACGGAGGACAAAACCCGGGTGGAAAGGGGCCGGAGAGGCGACCCAGTCCCGGGGGTCGCCTGGGAGAGTTCCCGCGGCCCCCAAAAGGAAAGGGACCCGGGGTCCCGATGCCCCCCGGGCCTAAGCGACTTTAGGGTGTCCCAACCACCGAAAAAAAAAAAGGCCCGGGGGGAGGGCACGTCCCCGGGGTCGGAAGATAAGCGGCGGCCCCGGGAAAAAGGCGAAAGGAAAAGGAAAACCGTTGGGTTTTGGGGTATTACCGGGCCCACGGGGGACCCCCTTCTGGGCCCTCACCTTTGGCGGGGGGTCAAGGGTTTTTCCAACAAAAAAAAAAAAAAAAAAAAAAAGGTTCCGGTGTGGAGTTGTCAGATCTCCCATCCGGCGCGTCCCCAGGTTGCGGATAGGCACGTGATGTATGAAAGAGCAAAGGTATGAAAGAGCAAAGGTATGAATGTGCGTGGGGGATTGGGGCAAAGGGAAAAGTGCGAGATGATGAATGGAAGTCCCCGAGAGGGACGTGTGATCTGTTCGGTGTATTGCACTCGGCTTTGCCGAACACCGGGCGATCTCGGCCTGTCGTGGGTGTCGTGGATCACGTCTCGCGGCCTGCGGCGTGCTAATGGGTCTTGCTTCATTGGCCGGACCGCGAGGAACAACCTCTCAAAAACCGTTGATCTCTGGCGTTGTGGTACGTGGCGTCGGTGTCGCAAGAGCGGCTGGAACGATACACCAGCCATTAGCGGCCCAACCCTGGGAACTTCTAGCCCCCAGGCGTATTTAGGGGTTACCGGTGCTGCATGGTCCCTGGCCCGGTGGACTTCCATTACCTATTATTCGTGGGATTTATATGGACATTAAATCAAACCAAAACTAGAGTAAGATCGACATCAACGATGACAACGGCATGATAACGGACACCGATAGCCTATCGGAAGGACGTAGTGAAAGGAGAGGCGCGGACCAGGTGAGGGCCGGCTCTCCGATGGTGAAAGCGCGGGGATTTCAGCTGAAATTCTTCAGGAAGCGCACTAGGGAGGACACAGCCGGCACTCAAACCGAGTCTTCTGGCGAAGAAGATCAGCCGGCGCTTAAGCTGCTAGCGGCAGAAGAGGATGACGACGAACAACCCTCGTCTCCCTTACTGCCACGGGACTTACAGATAAGGGCGCAGAGACGAATTGCGCTCCCTTGCAATACAGGAGTGGGAGTTGCGGCTGAGCATCCCAGCGCCGGCGTCATACAGTAGAAGCATACGCCCCGTATTAAAGTGGTGGCTAGAAAGAGGACACGGCTCCCCTACATTCCGCGCGACGCAGTTCTCTCCGGGACACGGCTGTTTCGGGAGGTACCCTGTGCGCGTGGCCGGTAGGAGTTCCACAGAGGAGTGCCACCACTGTGGCGTATGTGCCGAAGAGACGGCCCAACACGCGCTGGAAGAGTGCCCAGCCTGGGTCGAGCAACGCCGAGAGCTGCGTAGTGCGTGGGCACTGACCTTCGCTTCCTGCTGTAGTGCGCAGGATGCTAGAGAGCGAAAGGTCGGGGCGCCGTCCTTGCTTTCTGCGAGGACGTGATGGCCCGGAAGGAGGCCGCGGAAAGGGTCAGGGAGGCCGAGAGCGCCCTGGCTATCCGCAGAAGAAGGCCAGGGCGCCGAAGAGTGGCGTACGCGCGCAACCTTCCCCCCTGACACTGAGCCCCTGGGCGGCCGGCAAGAGGGTGCCCGCCGCCCAGAGAAGGGCTCAAGAGGGAGCGCCGTGCTGTTTGTTCCGGCACGGCGCCTAAAGCGACGTTCCGGGTGTCCCAACACACCCGGAGAGAAGAGGCCCGAGAGGGCCACGTCGCGCCGGGGTCGCCGAAGACTGTGATCAGTGCCCGCGGCCCCGGCTACAGCGACAAGAGAAAGGAACAACCGTTGGTTTTTAGTGGGTATACCGGCCGCTCCATCTTGGTCCGGGGAGCCCCACATATCCCCGCTGCCCCCTCACTTTGGCGGCGGGGAATCCGTAAGCTGGATTTTTCCAACGGCAAAAAAAAAAAAAAAAAAAAGGTTCCGTGTGGAGTTGTCAGATCTCCCATCCGGCGCGTCCCCAGGTTGCGGATAGGGGCACGCCCCCCAGATATGGGGGGTACCGGCTTCGGCCGGCGCGGACAGAAACTGACAGGGGTGCTGCATCTCTGCTCCGTTAAAGGGTGGAGATGTGGCGAGGAGCAGCTGCTCCCAGAGGTGAGCCTGTTGTGGCGGGCCTCAGACCCTCGCTCCCTGTACCCCTCTTTGTTAAGAGGGAACACGGGATGCGAGCTGATTCACCCCTGCGAGTGCGTCAGAGCCTCACCGAGCGTGATGTATGAAAGAGCAAAGGTATGAAAGAGCAAAGGTATGAATGTGTGTGTGGGGGATTGGGGCAAAGGGGAAAGAGCGAGATGTATGAATGGAAGTCCCTGAGAGGGACGGTGATTCGTTCGGTGATTGCACTCGGCTTTGCCGAACACCGGGCGATCTCGGCCTGTCGTGGGTGCCGTGATCACGTCTCGCGGCCTGCGGCAGTGCTGAGGGTCCCGCCTTCATTGGCCGGACCGCGAGGAGACAACCTCTAAAAACCGTTGATCTCGGCGTTGTGGTACGTGGCGTCGGGTGCTCGCAAGAGCGGCTGGAACGACACACCAGCCATTAGCGGCCCACCCTGGGAACTTCCGCCCCCAGGCGTATTTAGGGTTACCGGTGCTACATGGTCCCTGGCCCGGTGGACTTCCATTACCTATTATTCGTGGGATTTGATATGGAAAACATAAAAATCGAACAAAAAACAAGGAGCAAAAAAAACGACGACAATGGGAGATTAGGACACCAAAACCTTTCGGAGGGGATTCGTCGAAAGGAGAGGCGCGGACCAGGTGAGGGCCGGTTTCGAGGGTGAAGGCGCAGGGTTTTCCCCAAATTTTTACAGGAAAGCGCACGAGAGGATATTGCTTAACCCCGGCGAGTTCCTTCGAGTGAGGAGGATCAGCCGGCAAAAAAGGGGTGGTGGCGGCGGAAGAAGAGGGGCGACCCGCATCACCACTGATGCGAGACGAACGGGGCGCTTTTCAAAAACGCTGCACCGCTGCGAATCGGATCGCAAGGGCCCAGCAGGACCCTACCACCGATCTGGTCCCCTGCTGGCAAAAAACGAAGAAGGCCCGGGGAGCAGAGGGTGGAAAAGGATCGCACGCTCGAGGAAATGGAGAGGCCGCCGGAGGGGAGCGAGAGGCCATAGATGAGAATGCCCTTGAGGCGGAGGGATGAAGGATGGCTCAGAAATCTGACATCATCTCCCCAGGGGTTACGAGATCCGGCACCTTAAAGGAATTTACGTGCGTGCCCTTAAAGATTGCCCTCCGCCGCAAAACAGTCGGTGGATATCATCAGCCGCCCATTCCTGGCCGAGATCTGGAAGTACCTTTGGCTGACAAAAGGCGTTAGAAGCGAGAGAGGGCTCGGAGGAGGAGGTGCGGGCGTCTAAGGCCGCTAGAGAAGGAGAACCGGGGCCAAAGGTTGCGGTGAAGGGCGATGTCCACGTTGAGGGACTGCCAACCGACGTCGAAAAATACTGCGGCGCCTCATCGGACATGGTGGGCCCAACCAGGCTCACCGGACGAATCGGGACCGCCTGCTGCCGGAAAAGCGGTTTGTCCTCCGCTGGCCGGGCCGAAAACGGGCGGCCCCGCCATTTGCGGCAGTCGTAAGGCCTGCTGTTGCCCCTGCTACCCCTGGGCTGCCTTACTGGTGCAGCAAAAAGCGGCGGAAGCCAAAGGCCCTCGAAGCCAAAAGGCTCCCCATGATGGAGGATTCTCCCCAACCTGTCCCAGAAAAGGAAGGGCAAAAAAGGGAAGGAAAAAACGGGTGGGGCCCTTGACCACCCCAGGTTGAAAGCTGACCAGGCGCCACGCAAAAGGGCAGGAAGTCGGCGGACCAGAGAAGTCCACGGAGGGTGACTTGGGGACGCGTCGCAAAACCGGCCAAGCCTGGCGCGGTCCTAAAGAGACGAAGAAAAGAAGAGGGATGCCAAAATTAAAGGCCCCACCGTCGGTTAGGTAAAAAGCTGGAAGCGCAGCGGAAAAAGGGGCCTTATTCTGGCATCTCCAGGAGGCGAAGAAAATATAATTTGAAGGAATTGAAATTTGCCCTCCGGTTCCGCCATGCGGGCAACGGGGGCCCGAATCCTTTGTTCCGGGGCCGCCAGGAGGTCCCCAATCGGCAGAAAAGCTTTCCCAATTGGTTGGCCCGGGGTAACCATATCCAGGCCCGCCGAAAAAGGCGATCTTTCCATCTCGGCCTACGATTCTGTAGATAAGACGGGAGGTGGTTGAGGCGGGTAGCGCAAAAAGGCAGCTGCCCGGCCCGTTGTCGGAAAACCGCCACTGGCACGGGTCTTGGTGGAGTAGTGGGCACCGCCCTGGCAGCCACGAAAAAATTATTGATGGTGGGCGCCCCCGACGGGGGTGTTCGAGGTAAAACTGTTGCGGCGGCGTCCGATGCCGCTTCCACTGGGTTTGGAAACGGGCACGAAAGGGAGCAGTGCCATACGGGCGTCGACCGCAGCAGTGCCTGCTACCGCTGTGGCCAGCTGGGCCACCGCCAGAGGTTGCCAGGCCGCGCCGCACTATCCCGTGCGCCGGGGCTCAAACCGGCTGGGCCACAATTGGGCAGGTGGCCGCAACCAAAAACCCGACAAGGAGGCGGGGAGGAGGTAAGGCCTGGGCTTTGGGGCCAGGTGCCCAAGCCCAAGGCTTCGGCAGAGGGGACCTAAAATGGCCGTCCAATAAAGATGGCCACCGAGCATCCGCAGACAAATTTGAACCACCGCGCCAGAGCTCAAGACTTTGTTTCAGAGCATGGCGCAGTGGTCGATCCAGGGTGGCCGTGTCGGAACCTATTACGTTCCCCCGGCAATAACCGCCGGGACCCCGACACTGCGGCAGTGGTCTGGTGGACGGCCCGGGGTCCTCCTCATCCGGAGTGGACGGGAAGAAAAGGTCCAGGTTCGGTCGGCGCCTGTTGGGAGAATATTGGGTTGTTTTAGCCATTTTCTCCCCAACAGATCCCGCCGACTTTGAGGGCCACTCGACCGACTGGGGCCACTGATCCGCCTTACGGACCTCCTTCCCCGTGCTGGTCGCGGGGATCCCAACGCCAAAATCACCGGTTGGGTTCACCTGCGGCAGACGCACGGGGAAGGACACCGAGGAGGGCTCCGGAGGTCGGGCTGTTTTAAACAGGGGTTCGGTAAACACGTGTACCGAGCCCAGGCGGGCCGATCGGATGGTTCGTTCGCCAGCCCCCGCCCTGGCTCGCCGAATACAGGGCTGAAGGTGTTGAGGGCGTCGGACCCCTGTCGGAATCGTTACATCCGATTCAGGCCCCGCCCTCCCGACACCCATACCGGCCCTGGCCGGACCCCGAGGGACGACGGCCCCAGGTGGCGCCTTCGAAGCCTGGACCGGAGAGCCGCCGGCGGAGGCGGCAATAGTAGCCGGGTTTCGCCCGATATTGGATGGGGGGAGGCCAATGGCTCCGGGACGCAATGTCCGGTGTGTGACGCGTCGAAACCTGGGCCAAACGTCTCCTCCCCAAACGCCGGGTGTACTGGTGGAATTTCGAAATCGCCCGGATGCGTAGAGCTTGCACCGGCGCGGCGCCGTAACACCCGTTGTCGGGGTCGGACGGCCGAGAGACCCGGCCCTGGAGGCTGAATTGCCCGCCCTTCTTTGGGCAAAAGTTGGCGCTCAAAGTGGAATAGCCGAGGCGATCGCCGGGCTAGGGAGGAAGTTGGCGGCGCTAGAAGGGTGATTGTGGGGGCGGCCCTAAATGGTAATGAACAGGCCGTCCTTGGGCCCCCACCAAGAGCCCAGCGCCGCAGATGGTGGGGACCCGAGGTTTTATTCCCAAGCGGAGTGGCACACGGCACCTTCTGGATGGTCCCAGATGGCAAGGATGAGAGCCGACCCAGTCCCGGAAGCGCCAGAAGCCCCGGGAGGAGTTCGGGTGCAGCCCTTCAAAATGGGGCAACCAGCCCCGGGTCCCGATGGCATTTCCTGGGACGCGGCCGGCTGGCCCTAGGGACGCCCTGGAAGCCCAGAGTGAGGGACGAGTGTTCTCTCCCGTCTGGCTCCCTTAATAACCACAGAGGTGGAAAAGGCAGACCTTTGTCCTCATCCAAAGGGAGGGGGTTCCCAATGCCCTGCCTTCCAGGCCGATTGGCGGTTGGACGATTGGGAAAACTCTTTGAGAAATTGTGGCGGCCCGCACGTCCAGCAAACCGGAGCGCCGGTCCAAATTCGCGGGGCAGATGGCTTCCGGCGGCCGGGTCGACCGTCCACGCGGTGCTGCGGGTCAGGTCCCGACGCAGGATGGGTTCCAAGGGGTCCGGGGTGTCCTGACACGCCAACGCATCCAACAACCCTCCCGCCCTGCAAAAGGGGCGCTCCGATAAACGGGGCCTTCCCTACCCGCAAAGGGTGATCCCACCTGTCACCGAGGTCGGTTCCCTGCCGAGATGGGCTCCGACCACCCAGGGTCCGGTGGAGTTCCACAGGGGTTTGGGCCGCTTTTGTGGAACGTTGGTTTTGACTGGGCGCCGTGGGGCTATCGAGGGTGTGAGTTACTTGTTACGCAAACCCGTCACCGCCCGTGGCACCAATTTTCGCAGGGCTGCGATTTCGCCACTGCCGGGGTCGCCCGGCGGATTGGGGATCCGGCTTAGGACCAAGAGGTGGCGTTAAAAACTGGAGGCCCTTACTTTCCGGGCCCGGAAGGCGCCACCCGCGGACGCCCACAAAGTTTCGGCGCCCGCGTCGACGCGCCGACTATGAAGATCTCGGGCCTAGTCCCAGGAACCGCCGATGGAAGTTTTGCGCCCATTTTGAGGCGCCCGCGCCCAGAGGGTGGAGCAGCGGCAGCCTCGGCAGACCTCCCCCAACACCGGAGGACCCAAGCTCCCGTCGCCGCCTGTACGCCGGGAGTCGTCAGGTCCAAGGTCCCGGCGGGCACTGGGGGGCCGAACCCTCCGGGAGAGCAGGCAGTGCTGAAGAGAACCCAGAGGGGTTAAATCCGGGCCGAGGGGCTACTGACCATCTCCGGCGAGGCGGCGGCCCGGATGGCTGGCTCCCTTTGCCCCGACCCAGATCGGAAAATCCTCGCGTCACTCTTCTTCTGGCGGGAGGAAGGAGGTCCGGGGTTTGCCAGCCCCAGAAGAGATAAAAGGGGGGAGACGAATTGCGCTCCCTGGGAATACAGGGGGGAGTTGCGGCTGGAGCACCCCCGGCCGGGCCGTCTAAGGGCAGTAGCTTGGCACGCCCCGATTAAAGTGGTGGCTAAAAGAGGACAGGCCCCCAACATTCCCGCGCGACGGCAGTTCCCCAGGGACACGGCTCCGGGAGGTACCCGGCCGCGTGGCCGGTAGGGAAAGCCCACAGAGGAGGCCACCACCGTGGCGTATGTGCTAAAGAGACCCCAACCGTTGGAAGAGGCCCATTTGGGCCGAGCAGCGCGAGAGCTGCGGTGGTAGCCGGGACCTTTTCGCTTCCTGCCGGTCCGGTGGATGAGAGGCGAAAGGTCGGGCCGTCCTTTGCTTTTGCGAGGACGTGATGGCCGGAAGGAGGCCGGGAAAGGGACAGGGAGGCCGAGAGCGCCCTTGGCTACCGCAGAAGAAGGCCAGGGCGCGGAAGAGTGGCGTACGCGCGCAACCTTCCCCGGCTTAGGAGCCCCCGGCCGGCAAGAGGGTGCCCGCCGCCCAGAGAAGGGCTCAAGAGGGAGCGCCGTGTTTGTTCCGGCACGGGCCCAAAGTGACGGTTCCGGGGTGTCCCAAAAACACCCGGAGAGAAGAGGCCTGAGGGGCCACCGCGCCGGGGTCGCCGAAGACTGTGATCAGTGCCCGCGGCCCCCGGCTACAGGACAAGAGAAAGGAAAACCGTTGGTTTTTTTTTTTTTTTTTTTTAGGTGGGTATACCGGGCTGCCCATCTTGGGTCCGGGGAGCCCCACATATCCCCCCTGTCCCTCACTTTTGGGGCGGAAACCTGAAGCTGGATTTTTCTTAAAAAGGTTAGGTTAGGTTAGGGTTTTTTTTTTTTTTTTTTTATTTTTAATCTTTTTTCCCTGAATGTTGGATCAGGGACCTTTTTTGCTCTTTTTGTGTTTGGTACTTGTTCCTTTTGTACTTCATTCTTTTGTTTAGTATACATCTACTTTTCATTTTCATATTTTTTGTCTTTTCATTTTTGTGTCTTTTAGCCATTTATATTTATCTACTTTTACTTTTTACTTATTTCTATTTATGTTCTTACTTATCTTATTACATTTCTTATTTACTAATATTAATCTTTTATACTTATTATAGTTAATTTTGTTTGCTTTATATTATTTTCTTATCTTTATTTACATTTTTATTAACTTATACTTTATCTTAATTTTACATGTTAATTTCTTATATATTCATTTCCTTTATCTTAACTTACATTTTAACATAATAGTACTATTTATCTACCTTAACTAAGTCCTCCGTGATTGTTCACCGCTAATTACATTTACTAATTACCCTTATTTATTTTACTTAATACCAACATTTTAATTTATAATTATTTAACATTTTTGCCCTTGGTTATATCTAAATATCGAGGTCATATATACTTTTTAATGATATATGTTCTATTTCTTTGTGCTGTTCTTTTGTTTGCTCTCGCCTTTTTGCAGAACTTTTATGAAGGCTTCAAGGTTGCCATAATCGTTGGATGTTTGGCCGAGATTTCTGTGCCAATTTGGTGGCCGGGTCTTGTCGTTGCCTTACCGAAGATTGGACATTGGGTTCAGGAGGTAGGACGCTCCAAGTTTCCCCCATCGATCTGCATGTCGGGTCGTCCCGGACACTTGAAGGGTGGGAGATATTCCGCAAAACCCCTGCCCTGTTAGGAGCCTGCACCAGCGGTAACCCAGCTCCAGCCTTTTACGATAAGGGCGCGTCGACCGATTAAAGAAGAGGCTTGGGGTTGAGGCTGTTGGTTCGATAAGGGCGCCGGTTCCATTCGTCACCGGACCTTGCCGGAAGAACTTTTGAGAATGGAAACCGGCACTTGTCGTAGTCCGGTCGTCTTTTATCCGAGTGGCGGCCTTTGGAGAAGGTCCGTTCCTTTGGGTTCCTCTACACCTTGTGGAACCCGGGTGGAGGCCCAAGGGAGCCGCCCGCTCAACTATTTGGGCAAGTCCTCCCTTCCCAGGGCCATCGGGGTGTAGAGAGTCACCCAAAGCGTCTCGGGCGGACCTTGAGCGCAAGATCTTGCAGCCCTGGGGTGGAGTACCCAATGCCATCCCTATGGCCCTCCGGGGGGCCAAAGCTCCGGCCTGGTAAACGGGCAGAAATCCTCCCAACTTTAATTTTTGTTTATTTTCGTCCCCATCCCAAATGGATAGTGCCGCCCTTATTTTATTATTTATTTTGCTCCCGTCTGTGAAGATCTTTATGACGGGAATGTTGGGATATCTCCACCCGTCCCCTCCAGACAGACGAACTTCGGCCCCATCAAATTAGCTGGGGGCAACTCGGTATAGGGCGTTGGACCGCCTCGGTCTCCCTTTGGCTGGGAACACCTCCCTTTATCTCAAAGAGGGCTGCTTTCCCGGATCCCAAGATCCAGGGGAGAATCCCAGCGAAAAAGGGCCGAGTTTAGCGAACCGTCCTATACGCCCCTAATGATCTTCCGCACGAAGCCGGTTGAATCGGTTTGGCCGCCGCGCCTGGAAACCTTCCTTCCGGGTCGATGAGGCCCAGGCGCTTGCTGGAAAGAACCCTTTTTATAACTGCAGTATATACGTTCTTGGGACCCGGAATTCAAGGCCCCAGTGGATCTTGGGCGGCCTAGCCAGTTGTTTAATATACCCTGACCTTAAACAGACGTTTTAGACTATTAAAACCAATTTTTATCTATTGTAAGGCCCAGGACTTTATTTTGTTAACTAATTGATATCCCCTCCCCGGGAACTGGGGTGCTTATTTTATTTTGGTGGTTAAAAAGCATTGCCTTGGTCTTGTGTGTGGCGCGAATTTTAATTTGTTTCTTTTCCCCAGTTCCGCACCTCCGGGCGAGGGGCCGCTTTGCCCTGGCCTTTGTACATCCACCGCCCGATCTCCCGGAGAACAAAACGACATCATCCGCAAATGCCTGTACAAAACGCTCTTCCATCAAGCTTACCAGGGGGTTGAGCAGCAGATTCCGGGGCCACCGATCGACCCTTGTACGCACCCCTTGGTCGAAGCCCCTGACCCATTTTTCTTCCGGGCAAACCTGACGCCTTTTCATCTTTTGAAGATAGCTACCTACAAGTCGCCCAGGTTTTCCGGGATTCAGTCTCCGCCAGCCTGGCATCTTATTGCCGGCCACCGTTGTTTGAAGGCGCCCTTTGTCCGCCGCGAATCATGACAGCCGCCTTTTTCTCGGCCAACTGACTCCTGACATGTTTCACTAGATTCCAGAGGGCGTCCTCGGTCGACCTTTGTGGATAAAGCCTATTGCCTTATGGGGGGGCCGGGTAAGACGACCACTTGATACGCCGATGAGGATCTTCTCAAAGATCTTCCCAGACTGGCAGGAGACCGATGGGTTCTATGGGACTTGGGGTGCGTATATTTCCTTTTCCCGGCCGAAAAACCAATGTCGCCTCTTTCCACTTTGAGGGAAGTGGCAGGCGAAGGCATGCATTGCGATTGCCAGGAAGAGGTCGGTGGGACAGGGTGATTGCGGCCAGACATAAGGTCTGCTGTTAGACCGTCGTGCCCGGAGTTTTTTTGGGATTGAAGTCGATGGACCACTTAGCCCCTTCCGTTGTTGGGGTGGGTCGGCGATTCATCATGCGTCCTCTATTCAACTTTTCGGCCACCTTCTCCAGCTTATGGTCGGCACTGTCACCAAACCCGTCGTCCGGATAAAAAACTCCGGCCAAGGGCCCTGGCCGATTCTATTCCCCTAGGGTTTTTCCCCTGCAGACTATAGGGAGTTCTTTCGTGCTGACCGTTCTTGTTGATCACCCGTAACCCCATCCCACATGGGGACTCCTCTTGGTCTTGTTTACTACAGAAGTCCTTTCCAACTGGAGGTCTGAGCTTTCCGGACAGCCAGCAGAACTGTTCCTTGGCCGCGAGGTCCTGCCCGACTACCCTCCCTTCCTTTGACAGGCGCCGACATGATATGGGCGCTTTAGGCCTTGAGACCTCTCTCTTGGAGAACCTTCAGCTCCCCTTTCCAAAGGGCAACCCTTTCCCGGTCCCTCTCTTTCAGCCTTGGGAATGCAACTGTCACAGACGTCCGTTTGGGTATTACTAAATTTTGATATAATGTTGTCTAAATGTTCCCTATTATCTATTTGTGCCATTCTGGATGTTAAATTTTGGTTGGTTTGATGACTGGGTGAGTTTCTCACGAAACCAAACCCAGTTTGCCTTTTTGTATTATTTTTAGTTGTGTTTGGGACGTTTGGCCAGCTGCACTCTCCCGCTTATGTCGAAAAGGATTGCCCTGTGGTCCGGAGCCGGAAATTCCAGAGAGTCCCCAGTTCACTATTTTCGGGAGGGGCACCTGGAGCAGCAAGTCAATCCACGCGCTGCTGTATCCGGACGGTCCCTCTAAGGGTGTCAAAGGTCGGCTCAGTCCCCCAGTTGAGGATATGGAGTCCCATTCATCCAGAAGCTTCCGCTATTCTAACCCCTTCTGTCCGTCCTACGGCTTCCCACCACGAATTTTGGCGTTAAGATCCCCTGCCGTTAACCACGCTACGCGTCCTCGGCCCTCCAGAGGCAGCCTTCTTCGTGTTTTTAGGTATTGGTTATGGGTTATCTGGTTCCAGGCATGACAATTACCCCACCTCCCAGACCCGGTTCTCAAACCGACCGGGACGTTAGGTTGTTAGATCCGGGTACTGGGTGAGTTGATGGATCGAACAAGACAAAGGCGGCTTTACGACGGCAGGTCGTCGCCCCGTCCATTGCACCGTTCGGCACCCCTGGATACCGCCGCATTTTACCCATACGGCCGATGAACCCTTTGCAGCGCCAAACGCTGTTTTGCGCTGCTGCGCCCATTATTAACTCCGGCCGGCACCCCTTCCGGAGGTTTGCCTGACCGCGGGTACCTGCGAAACCCCGACGAGGTCCGACCTCGGCCATCTTTAAAGCAATACGCCATTGACGACCGAGCCAGACTGTCCCACTTTCTTCGGTACAGTGCACCTTGAGCTAAACGCGGGTGGTCCCGCCGGTCGCCCCGTCAAAATTTTTGCACGTAGGGTCCCCAAGAACCACCTGGCATTCGTTTCCGGATGTGGGCCCCACAGTTCAAATCCACCGTCTCGGGCACAGCCCTTCGGGCCCTACCCAGACAACGAGAACACTGGTACGAGCGGGACTGGTCATAAACCGCGACACGCTGAAGTCACGGCACCATTCCTCCGGTCCGTGAAACTGTCTCCTACTTGGGGGAAACCTTAGGACTATACCTTAGGTGTGCGGGGCCCTGCTCCTTTCCTAATACTTCTCCATCCTGACTTCTTCCTTTCTTATTTCTCAACAAAACCCTGGTTTTGGTGATTCCAACGCCTTAACTATTTGTTCGTCGCTGTTGCACCATCACCTCCTTTAGCACAATTAAGGGTTTGTTGGTTATTTCCTCCTTTTAGCTTTGTCATCCGCTCCTTTCAGTCTTTCCCTCACTTTCATTAATTCTTCTTCGAACTACATCCCTATTATCACTTTTCCCCATCTTTTACCTTTCTTAACTTTATCTATTTTCAATCCTTTTCCTCTTTGCATTCACTGTCACCCTGATTTTTCATAACTTCACCACTGTATCGCTCTCATTCAGTGAGGTGACGGCCAACCGAGTGTGATTGCTGTTTGTATAGCCATTGTTTTCGGACCGGCCGCCACCTGCATACGTTTGCCCTATTCTTTCATTGCTTTTTCCATTCCTTTTGGCTTAACTCATCCATTCCTTTTTAACTCTTTCATCGTTCATTTGTTCCTCTATCTTTCCGCCAGGCTATTTGCCGTTTTCTGTTATTATTCCCTTCCATCCCTTTCATCTTTTGCGGCCCTTATCCTTCTTCCTTTCGTTATTCCTAAGTTTCTTCATTCATATCATCTTGCATTCTTTTCACATCTTTTTCAATTTTTTGTTTTCCCTTAACTTCTTTCCCTCGGTTTTTCCAAATTTCTCTATTTTTCTGAGGCAATCCTCAACTCCACTTTTTGCATTACGCCTTCAAGTGTGGAGGAGGTGCCCTCTCGCTTCCTGGGAATAACCCCCCATCTTTTTCCTCCCTTTGTCTTTCCAATGCCAATGCCAATTTCTTCTTAACCAGGGGTTGTGGTTGGGGTTGAGAAGGGTAGAGGAGGAGGAGGGCGGTTTTCTCGGTCCGGTCCAACCTTTAATGGTGAGGTCTGCCACCTTTCCTTTCCCCTTGCCCCATTCCCCCACGCCTTTTCCTTAATAACCCTTTTTTTGCCCCTTTGTTTTTCGAGTGGGGGTCCCCTACTTCCTGACCTGGAGGTTCCGGTTTTCCATGTTCCGCGGATTCTTAGCCGGTGTCCTGTGTCCGAACATGTTGGGGAAAAAATGCGTCTTTGTATAATGAAAAATATTTAATAAAATAAAAAAGATTCTTAATTTTGTCAACTAGGAATAACCTAATTATTAGCCAGTATGTCAGGGTATCCCAAAGTCCCCACCGCTTTTGCAGTTCCAACCAGTAAAAAAAGCCACGCAGGTTCCTACCCTCGGTAGGCAGTCCGAGCTAGGGGTCGTTTTTGTCCAATGTAGAGCGCGTTTTATTACTCTTTTGCCTTCACAGGTTCGGCAAAAAAGCGTCCCAACAAACTTATAAAGAACGACACACCTATTACAGTCTAGCTTAATTCTAAAAATACAACTTATTAATAATAACAATAAATCTTAATATAAATAAAAGTCAAATAAACTATACAGCTGTAAATTGTATATAGAAAGATGTGGTCGGCTGCGCACAGCACAACACCGAAAACCCCCTCAAAATCGGGTCACTATCTGCCGAGATACAGACGATCAAAGTTTTCCGGCTTGGATGTCGTCGATTTTGTGATTGTTGTATCTCGGCTAATTTGGATCGCAGAGAGGCGAGACACGGGTCCCCGAAGGCACCCTGCGAGTCACTTTGCTCTGGGGACGAGTATGTGACACTCTTTTCGCAAGAGCGATTTTTGATGGGTGCATTCAGGGCAGACTCCAAGGACGTAACGCCCGGGTTTCACCTCTACGCCTTTTGGTTCCGGAGTGATTCCACTTATAAAAACTCTATGTAGAGCAGGGGGGGGGGGCTCTACCGTCAAAATATATAAAGCCAAATTTGATATAAAATTTTTGACGTTGCTCTACCTCTACTCTACATGGACTTGCAAAATTTTGAACTACAATTAATTTTTCAAAATTTTCTAAGTCCGAAATACGTAATAGTGACGTCAATATGACGTCTCCTTGATTATGAAAAATCTCAAAATTTTGTTTCCGCCATAACTTTTTATTACTTTAATATATTTAACTAAAAATTTTAAATAAATGTTAGAAAAGATGCCAAAAGTTAATAGACGAATTTTAAAATTTTGAAAAATTTTTTTTTTTTTTTGGGATTTTATAAATTTTAATTTTAAAAAAGGAGTTCTTTAAAACTTTTAAATGTTTTAAAATGTTATAACTTTTGAATTTCTTATATTTTTAAATAAAAATTTTGAATAATGTCCTTTATGAACAAAACAAATCTACAAATTTTTAAAATTCAAAATTACACCTATTTCTTTTTTTAATTATGACGTCACACTGACGTGTTGTTTTACAACTTTTAGAAAAATTTTCCAAAACTTAAATTATTTATATCTTCGGACCCGGGCCTGATTGCAATGATTTTTCAAGGGAATTATTTATTTTCAGATCTATCTATTACATAAGCTAAATTATAAATATTTACTTAAATTAAAGAACGAATTTTACGTTTAAATTTACGTAAAGACGATTACAAAGTTTTTGTTTTTGGTCTATAACTTTGTCAATATTTATTCAAAAATTCTAAAATTTTGGTCATTTATTGTCTATATCCTAATTAACACATTAACCTAAAAATATATATAGGTTGTCACTGATATTTTCCTAATATTAATTTTCAAAAACTAAAATAATTAACTAAAAACTTTGCAAGTCTATATCTTGAGTTCCACTTCACCTTTTTGCAGTCTGGAAACTGCTCCCGGCTCCTCTCCGCGTCCACTACCGGTGTCTGCTGCTGATGTTCCGCTGCAGGTTCCGGTTCGATGTGCACGTGAACACGTGGAACTTATTTTTTTGAGTTTTTCTCGGCCGTCCTTTGCCGGAAAAATCTCAAAGTTTGTGTCCACGTGGGGGCAAATTAAAGCAACCCAAACCAACAAAAAAGGGAGGTCGTCGCCTTAAAAATTTTGCGCCGCACGCCGAAAAACTGTCCGGAGCACGTTAAAAACGTTTTTTGACCCAAGTCACCTATTTTAACCTGATTTCACTGGTTTTTTTTTGTTGAGTAGGGTTGCCAGCCCGCACACAACGATATACGGCCAGGTATTTTCACAAACACTATACCATTTCAGATTTTATAAGGGGAGCGATACAAAAGGTGCCGCTTGGGACTTAATTGGACTGGTTAGGTTTTTTTTTTTTTTTTTTTTTTTTTTTTTTTTTGCGTTGGAAGAGGCCCGCCTGGGCCGAGCAAACGCCGAGAGTCGTGCAGTGTGGGCACCCTTCCGCTTCCCGCTGGTAAAGGATGCCAGAGAGCAGTGTTCGGGGGCGCCGTCCTTGCTTTTTTTGGAGGACGTGATGGGCCCGGAAGGAGGCTGGGGCGGGACAGGGAGGCCGAGAGCGCCCTGGTTATCCGGCAGAAGAAAGGGCGCCGAAGAGTGGCGTACCGCGCAACCTTCCCCTGACATTGGAGCCTTCCCCGGGCGGCCGGCAAGAGGGGCCTCCGCCCAGAGGAAGGGTTTCAAGAGGGGCGCCGTGCTGTTTGTTCCGGCACGGCGCCTGGGTGAGTTCCGGGTGTCCCAACACACCGGAGAGAAGAGGCCTGAGAGGGTCACGTCGCGCCGGGGTCGCTGGAAGATTGGATCAGTGCCTGGGCCCCGGCTAAAAGGACAGGGAGAAAGGAACAACCTTGGTTTTTTTGGGATACCGGCCGCCCATCTTTTGGTCCGGGGAGCCCCCATATCCCCTGCTGCCCCTCACTTTGGGGGGGGAATCCGAAGCTGGATTTTCCAACGGCAAAAAAAAAAAAAAAAAAAAAAAAAAAAAAAAGGTTCCGGGACGCAATGTCACAGGTGTGGTGACGCGGTCGATGTCCCCCAAACGTCTCCCCAAACGCCGGGTGTACTGGTGGAATCCTTGAAATCGCTGGCGATGGTAGAGCCGAGCGGCGCGGCGCCAGTAACCACCCGTTGTCGGGGTCGATTTGGGCAGAGACCGGCCCTGAGGCCGTTGCTCGCCCTTTTCAGCAGTAAAAAAGTTGGCGCCAGGGGGAATAAGGAGGGATCGCCGCGGCTAGGAGGGCGGGTTTATCTTAATAAATTGGGGGTAAAATTTAAAGGCCGGCTTCGTCCTTGGGCCCCCATCACTGGAGAGTCCAGCCGCAGATGGTAGCGGCGATCGCCGGAGGCTTTATTCCCACAGCGGAGGAGCACACGGCAACCTTCGATGGTCCCAAAATGGCACGGATGAGGTCGACCCAGTCCCGGAAGCGCCAGGTCAGCCCGGGAGGCCCGGCAGCCCCTTCTAAAAATGAGGGCAAACGCACCGCCCCGGGTCCCATGGTATTCCGGGGAGGCGCTGGCGCTGGGCCCTAGGGGGACGCCCGAGCCCAGAGTGAGGACGATGTTCCCCGCCCGTCTGGCCGCCTTTACCCACAGAGGTGGGGGACAGGCAGACTCGTCCCCATCCAAAAGGAGGGGCGTCCGGCGGGATTCCGGCCCCTCCGCCTACAGGCCGATCGGGCTGTTGGACGATGTGGGAAAACCTTTGAGGAGAATCGTGGGGCCCCATCGTCCAGCACCTGGAGCACGTCGGTCCAAATTCGGAGGGCAGCAGGCTTCCGCAAGGGGCCGGTCGACCGTCCCGGGTGCGGGTCAGGTCCCGACGGGGTCGGGCCGGGGTTTGGCGGGTAGCCGCCAACCATTCAACACCGCCCCCCCCGTAGGAGGCGCCCGATACCCGGGGTGCCCCCACCGCAAAAGGTGTCCCACCTGTCGCACGACGTGTCGAACCGGCCGAGGGCCCACCACGAGGGTGGGAGTTCCACAGGGGTCGGGTTGGGACCGTTCGGAAGGGCGAGGGGTGGGGAAATACGAGGGGCGACGCACGTTGCGACACCCCCTCGTCACCGCCTGTGGCACCACCCGCAGGGCACGCCACCGCCGGGTCGTGGGCGATTGGGCCATCCGGCGGTAGGCCGAGGTGGCGCCAGAAAAATCCGAGGCCCTTTACCCGGGCCTGCGCCCACCTGGGACCCCAAAATTGTTTCGGCCCGCGTCGAGCGCCGACGATAAATTTGGCCTAGTCCCAGACCGCCGATGGAAGTTTGCCCCATTTTGAGCGCCCGAGGGCGAGAGCAGCGGCAGCCGGCAGACTGCCGTGCGGTGTGGAGGGCCGTGGAGGAGGGGACAGGCATGGAGTCGTCGACCTCCTCCCCTTTACGGCCGAAATGGAGAGGGGAGCAAATCTGAGCCGCGGGGCAGGAGTTTGGTCCTGCGGTCAAAACCCTAGCCCCATGGCCCTGGAAAGACCTGGGGGAGTCAAACGCTGGAGTGATGGTATGGGACCCAGTCGGCCGAAATACGGAAGTACCCGGCCGACAAAAAGGGTTAGAAGGAGGAAGGTCGAAGAGGAGGTGGCGTCGCGGCCCTTAAGCAGAGAACCGGCAGTTAAGGGCTTGGGGAGATGTCCACGCTGAGGACGCCCAGATGTTGAGCAAAACTGCGGCGCCCTATCGGGACATGGTGGCCCCGGCTCCACCCACCCGCGACACAGGGGACCGCCTACGCCGGAGAGCGGCCCTTTCTTACTGGCCGCCGAAAACGGGCGGCCCCTACGTTTGGGCAGGGGCCTCCTGGCCCCAACCGCCTGCCCCTGCCCCCCGCGCCCCACGCGCGCGGAAGGGAGGGAAGGCGCCCGCCGAAAGGACGCTGCCCTTCAAACCTTCCCCAAAAGAGAAGGCCAAAGGGAAGAAGAAGGCCCTCGGACCAACCCAGGCCAGGATGCGGCTCGGCGCTGGGCAAGCGGTGTTAGGTGTCGGCGGCACCAGAGCATTCCACGGATGGTGGACTTTGGTGTTGCCGTAAACCGCTAAGCCTGGCGCTGGTCCTAAAGAGACGAAACAGAAAAGAGGATGCCGAAACCAAAGCCCCTACCTCGTCGGCTGGTAATAAAGCTGCGCCGGGCGCAGCGGGAAAAAGGTCACCTATTCTGGCATCCTCCAGATGTGAAGGAAAAAGTGCAACTGCAGGACATGGGAATTGATGTATTTGTTCCGCCATATACAACGGGGCCCGAACTCGAAGGCTCGGGGCCGCCAGTAGAAAGGCCAACCAATTCGCGTAGTGCCGCCAATTGGCTGGCCCAGAGGTGGCAATCTGATATCCAGGCCCGAAAAAGGCGCGGACTGCATCCTCGGGTCTGGATGATTCCTGTGGAAAAGACGAGGGTTGAGGCGTGGTAGCGAAAAAGGCAGTTGCCCGGTCACCTCCGTAAAGTCGAGAAATCCGCCAAGACCCGCACGGGTCTGGTGGGAGTAGCAGGCATGCCCTGTGGCAGCCACCTAAAAAATAATTGATGGTGGGCGCCCTGATCGCGGTGTTCAGCAGGTGAAACTGCTGCGGCGCGTCCGGATGCGCTGCTTCCACTGCCTCGAAATCGCACGTAGCGGAAGAAAAGCATACGGGCGGACCGCAGCGAGCATTGCCAAAGCTGCCACCAAAGCAGAGGTTGTTAGGGCCGCGCCGCACTGTATCTGTGCGCGGCGGTAAATAAACCAGCCAATATAAGTTGGGGAGGCATGGCACGACCACACCAAAACCCGACAGGAGGCGACGAATAAGGCAAGGTCTGGGCTTGGCCAGGTGCCCAAGCCTAAAGGCCTGGCTGAGGGGACCAAATGGCCGTCCAATAAAGATGGCCACGCTGAGCATCCTGCAGACAACGAACCACTGCGCCAGAGCTCAGGACCCCTGTTTCAGAGCATGGCGCAGTGGTCGATTCAGGTGGCCGTAGTGTCGGAACTGTATTACGTTCCTCTCAAATAACTGCCGACCTGTCCGACACTGCGCAGTGGTCTGTGGGACTGCTGCGGGGTCCTCAACCGAGTGGATAAAGAAAGGTCCAGGCTCGTCGGCTCTGTTGGGAGATATGCCGTTTCAGCGTACTTTTCTCCCAACAGATCTCGCCGACTTCGAGGGCTGCCCAGGACCGACTGGGGTCACTGATCCGTTTACGGACCTTCCCTGTGCTGGTCGCGATCTCAACGCCAAATCACCGGCTTTCAGTTCACCTGCAGACGCACAAAGCGACACGGAGAAGTGTCGAGGTCGGGCTGTCGGTCTTAAACAGGGTTCGGTAACGACAGGTACGAGCCCAGGGTACCGATCGCCGATGTATCGTTCGATAGCCCGCCCTGGCCTCGCCGAATACAGGGCTGGAAGGCGGTGACGGGCGTCGAGACCCCGTCGGATCATCGTTACATCCGATTCAGGTCTCCGCCCTCCCAGACACCTATACCGGCCCTGGCCGACCCCTGAGTGGACGACGGCCCCAGGTGGCGCCTCGAAGCCTGGACCGAGAGCTGCTGAAGAAAGCGGCAATAGTGCAGTCGTGGGTTTCTGCGCCCAACATTGTCGATGTGGGAGGGGAGGCACAATGGCTCCGGGACGCAATGACACAGGTGACGCGTCGATGTCCCGGGCCAAACGTCTCTAAACGCCGGGTGTACTGGTGGAACTTGAACGCCGCGATGCGCAGAGAGTGGTCGTGTCGGCGCCAGCACACCTGCTGTCGGGGACGACGGCGCAGGGACCCGGCCCTGAGGCCGAATTGCTCGCCCTTTCAGCAGCAAAAAGGATACTCTGTGAATAGCGAGGCGATCGCCGTTATTAGGAGGAGTGTTGGCGGCGCTGACAGCGACCAGGCGGCCCTACAAATGGCAGTAACGAACAGGCTCGTCCTGGGCGTCCAGATGGGCATGGATGAGAGTCGACCCAGTCCGGAAGCGCCAGAAGCCCTGGGAGAGTTCTGGCAGCCCTCTAAAAAATGAGAGCAAACGTACCGCCCGGTCCCATGGCATTCCGGGGACGCAGGCTGGCGTTGGCCCTAGGAGACGCGGTGGCCAGGTCCCTGACGCAGGATGCGGTAGTCCCAGGGTGAGGGTATGGCGGTGGCTACTGACATCGCCAACGACCAACACCCTGCCCTGGGCCTGCATAAAGGAGGCGCTCCGATACCACGGTGCCTCCCTACCCGCAAAGCGCGTGATCGGGCCTACCCATGACCGACGTGTCGAGTTCCCGTGCCGAGATGGGTCGGACCATCGAGGTAACAGTGGTTCCACAGGGGTCGGTGTTAACCGCTTCGTGAAACGGGTGGTCAGGATTTAAAATACGTGGCGGCAAACGCGGGTGTCGACGTCACTGCTGCGATCGCCACCGCCGGGTCGCCTGCGATTGGGCGCATCCGGCGGCCAGGACTAGCTGCTTTTGCGAGGACGTGATGGCCTGGAAGGAGGCTGCGGAAAGGACAGAGGCCGTGAGCGCCCTGGTCTGGGCAGAAGAAGGCCAGGCGCGAAGAGTGGCGTACGCGCGCAACCTTCCCCTGACACTGAGCCCCTGGGCGGCCGAAGGCGCCCGCCGCCCAGAGAGAAGGGCTCAAGAGGGAGCGCCGTGCTGTTTGTTCCGGCACGGCGCTTAAAGGATGTGTTCCGGGTGTCCCAAATAATACCTGGAGAGGCCCAGGTAGCCACGTCGCCGGGTCGCTGATGACTGGTAATCAGTGCCCGCGGCCCCGGCTAATGCGACAGGAGAGTGAAATAACTGTTGGTTTTTAGTGGGTATACCGGCTGCTCCATCTTGGTCCGGGGAGCCCCATATTCCGCTGTCCTCACTTTGGCGGCGGGGAATCTGCAAGCTGGATTTTTCCAACGCAAAAAAAAAAAAAAGGTTCCCGAACAGTCTCCCGCTTTGTCGCAGCGGTGGGGCCTATACCCGCGGCTTCTGGGCTGGCTGCGGGAAGCTAAGAGTCCTGGCTGGCCGAGGTGCAAGGGTCGGTTGTGGAGGAGGTTGGCCCGCGGGCTGAATGTCCGCTTGGATGCGCCTATGAGGGTGCGGAGGACGGGTTACAGGAGGTAGCGCCCTTCCGGTCATCACGGTAAAAAAAAAAAAAAAAAAAAAAAGGAAGTTAGTCTCCGTGGGAGTTTATCAGATTCTATCCGGCGCGTCCCCAGGTTGCGGATAGGGCACGCCTCAGATACAGGGGCCTGGCTGGCCGGCGCGACAGAAACTGGACAGGGTGTCTCATCCTGTTAAAGGGTGGAGATGTATGAGGAGCAGATGCTCCCAGAGGTGAGCCTGGCTGGTAGGGCCTCAGACCGCTTCCGTACCCCTCTTTGGCAAGAGGAACACGGGATGCGAGCTATCTCCCCTGCGAGGCTGAGCCTCGCCGAGCGTGATGTAAGGAAAGAGCAAAGGTATGAAAGTAAAGGTATGAATGTGCGTACTGGGGCAAAGGGGAAAGAGCGAGATGTGGCGAATGGAAGTCCCTGGAGAGGACGTGATTTGGTTCGCGGCCGGTACCCGGCTTTGCCGAACACCGGGCGATCTCGGCCTGTCGTGGTGCCGTGGATCACGTCCGGCGGCCTGCGGCAGTTGAGGTCCTTGCCTTCATTGCCGGACCGCGAGGAGACAAACTCTAAAACCGTTGATCTCGGCGTTGTGGCAGCCGTGGCGTCGGGTGTCGCGGAGCGGCTGGAATGATACACCAGCCATTAGCGGCCCACCCTGGGAACTTCCCTGCCCAGGCGTTTAGGGTTGGTCACCGGTGCCATATGGTCCCCTGGCCCGGTGGACTTCCATTACCTAATATTTATTCGCGGGATTTGATATGACATCAAAACTAATAAAACAAAGGTCAGATCGACAAAATGACGACAATGGCGAGAAATCGGACACCGAAATCTTTCGGAAGGATCTATTGAAAGGAGAGGCGCGGACCAGGTGAGGCCGCCCTCCGATGGTGAAGGCGCGAGGGTATGCCCTCAAACTTTCAGGAAGCGCGCACCAGGAGTGACACAGCCGGCACTCAAACCGAGTCTTCGGGCGAAGAAGAACAGCCGATACGCTCAGCAAAGAGGATGACGATGCATAAATTTTCGTCTCCCTACGCTACGGGAGGAACGCGGGCGTTTTTGAACGCCCAACCGCACAGGCGCTACAAGATCGCGGTCGAGTAGCGGCAGCCAGCAGGACCCACCACTGACGGTATCCTGTTGGCAAAACGAGGAAGGCCCCTAGCAGAGCAGGAGCGTGCGGGAGAAGGACCGCACGCTCGAAGAACTGGTCGAGCCGCTCGGAGGAGCAAGAGGCCGGAGGACGCTTAACGGCGGAGGATGCAAGGAGATGGCGCTCAGAAATCTGAGCATCATCTCCAGGCTGCCAAAAGATCCGGCATCCTGAAGGGCACTTACGTGCGTGCCCTTTAAAGATTGCTCTTCCGCCGTAAACAGTCGGTGACATTATCAGCTGTTCCATCCAGTCGGCTGAGATTCGGAAGTACTCATTGACAAAGGCGTTGGTGGCGAGAGCAGAGGCTCGAGGAGGAGGCTGCGTCCGCGGCCTCTGAAGCAGAAAACCGCAGCTAAGGCCGCTACGAAGGGAGATGTCCACGCTGAGGGACCGGCTAACTGATGCGTTGAGCAACATTGCGGTTTCATCGTGACAGCGGTGGCCCACTGTTTTGTGCCCACCGCGATGACATAGCGGACCGCCTGCCAGGCGCCTGTCCACCGCTGGCCGCCGATAAACGGGGTGGGTCTGCTGCAGTGGTGAGGCCTGCTGCCGCCTCTGCTGCCCCTGTGCCTCCCAGCCACTCCTGCTGCCCCTGCTGCCCTCACATGTGCAGCGCCGGTGGCTGCAGCGCAAAACCCTGTCTCGGCTCAAAAATCGGCTGTCTCGCAACCAAGGTGAGTCGTGTGGGGTGAGGCACAGTCCTGTAGGCCGCCTCCTATCCTCCGCGACGCGAGGCCGCACCGCTGATGCGCGGAGGGGCCGGAGGGGGGGACATTCGGCATGGCAGTCGCCGATCTCTCTTCGGTCGAATGAGCTAGCGGCGGAGCGTAACATCTAAGCCGCCGCTGGGGGCTAGGAGTTTGGTCCTTGCGGTCAGGGAACTCGAATTTACGGCTCCTGAGCAACACCCTGGGGAGTCTGTTACCCAACTACAGGGCCGAGAGGCATGCGCTAGTTCCGACGCGCCTGTGAGGAGGCGTAGATACCGTAAGGCCGAGACGGGGCTGCTTTCTGGCGGCCAGCGGTGGGGTTGCAGATGAGTGCAAAACGTTCCCAGACCCCACCCTAAAGTTACAAGCCAGGGAAGGAACAACGTGGTGGTTTTAGTCGGTGAGTCTGACATAACCAAGGTCTTGCCTCGCGAGGACGGGCATGCGTAGGCATTTGCATTGTAAAAAAAAAAAAAAAAAAAAAAAAAAAAAAAAAGGTTAGGTTCCGTGAGTTGTCAGGATCTCCCAATCCGCTGGTCCCCAGGTTGCGGATAGGGGCACGCCCCAGATATGGGGGGTACCGGCTTGGCCGGCGCGGACAGAAACTGACACAGGGGTGCTGCGTCTCTGCTCCGTTAAAGGGTGGAGATGTGGCGAGGAGCAGTTGCTCCTCGAGGTGAGCCTGGCTGTGGCGGGATAATTAGACCTCGCTCCTGCAATTCCCTTAAGAGGGAACATGGACAAGGAGCTGGCTCCACCCCGCGAGTGCGTCAGAGCCCTCGCCGATGTGATGTATGAAAAGAGCAAAGTAGTAGCAGCAAAGGCATGAATGCGTGTGGGGATTGGGGCAAAGGGTGCGCAGATGTATGAATGGAAGTCCCTATGAATGGTGTGATTCGTTCGGTATTGCACTCGGCTTGCCGTGAAAGACTGGGGCGATCCGGCTTGCCGGGTGTCGGATCACGTCTCGCGGCCTGCGGTAGTGCTGAGGGTCCCGTCACGGGACAAGGGAGGAGACAACCTCTAAAACCGTTGATCTCGGCGTTGGTACGTGGCGTCGGGCGTTTCGCAAGAGCGGCTGGAACGATACACCAGCCATTAGCGGCCCACCGGGGAACTTCCTGCCCCAGGCGTATTTAGGTTACCGGTGCTACATGGTCCTCGGCCCGGTGGACTTTAATACCTAATATTCGTGGATTTGATATGGATAGATTGCCCCTTTACCGCTACCGGACGTAACGCGGGCGTTTCTTGAAACGCCCAACCGCGACAGCTGGCGCAAGATCGCGGTCGAGTAGCGGCAGCCAGCAGGACCCTACCACTGACGGTCCTGTTGGGCAAAACGAGGAAGGCCCAGCAGAGCGTGCGGAGAAGGACACGCTCGAAGAATTGCCGAGGCTGCTCGAGGGGAGCAAGAGGCTGGAGGAGGACGCCTTAACGGCGGAGGATGCAAAGGATGGCGCTCAGAATCTGAGCATCATCTCCCAGGTTGCCAAAAAGATCCGGAGCACCTGAAGGAACAATTTTACGCGCGTGCCTTAAAGATTGCCTCCGCCGTAAAGAAGTCGGTGGACATTATCAGCTGTTCCACCCAGTCGGCCGAGATTCGGGGTTAGCCCGGCTGACAAAAAGGCGTTGGTGAGACAGAGGCTCGAGGAGGAGGTACGGCGTCTGGCAGGCCTCTTTTGAAGCAGGAAAAAACCGGCAGCTAAGGCTGGGCCATGAAGGAGATGTCCGCTGAGGGACTGCTAACTGATAAGTTGAGCAAATACTGCGGCGCCTCATCGGGACATGGTAGGCCCAACGTTTCGTGCCCACTGCGACGATATAGCGGACCGCCAGAGAAGCGGCTTCGCTCCACCGCTGGCTGCCGATAAACGGTGGCCCCTGACGTTTGCTGCAGTGGTGAGGCCTGTTGCTGCCTCTGCAGCCCTGCTTCTCCTACTACCCTGTTGCCCCTGCTGCCCTGCTACGTGCAGCGCCGGTGGCTGCAGCGGCGTGCGGCCGCGGGATGCCGGAAGGATGGGCCTCTGCAAGTCTTCCTGCAAGGAAGGCCAAGAAGGGGGCAAAAAAGGCCCCGGAACAACCCCAGGCCAGGGTGCGGCCAGAGCTATTGGTGAGTAGCACGGCGGCACCAGGGCGTCCACGATGGGTGGACGCTGGTGACGCGCTGCAGCGTGTGCCAAGCCCGGCGCTGGCCCCAAATAAATATCGGCAACAAGGGAGGGTGCGAAACTAAAGGCCCCAGTCGTCGGCTGTAGACTGCTGCAGCCGGGCGCGGCTGAGAGGCGGGAATACGTACCCGACATCCTCCAAGATGCCAAGAAAAAGTGCAAACTGGAGGATATCGGCATCATTGGTTCTCCGTTTCGCCATATGCGGCAATGGGGGCCCGGATTCTCCAGGTTCCGGGGCCGCCAGAGAGAAGGCCAACCACCGGCTGAAAGCTCGCCAATTGGTTGGCCCAGTGGTTATATCGTGGCCCGGCGCGCGATCTTCGCATTTCGCCCGGATGATTCCGGGTAGACAAGACGGAGGTGGCTGAGGCGGCGCAAAAAGGCAGCCCGGTCACCTGCTGTAAAAGTCGGAGACATCCGCCCAGACCGGAACGGGTCTCGGCGGAGTTGTGGTGCGCGCCGCCCTGCAAGCAGCCACCGCAAACCAATCGATAGGCCTCGATCGTGGTGCCGGTGCAGGTGAAACCGCTTGCGGCGCGTCCGATGCGCCAAGCCCGGCGCCTCGAACAGGGCACGCAGCGGCAGTGTCATACGGGCGTCGACCGCAGCAGTTCATACCGATGTGGCCAGCCAATACCAGAGCAGAGGTTGCGAGGCCGCGCCGCACTGCATCCCAGCGCCGCGGCTAACAAACCGCTGGCCAAATTGGGCAGTGCGCCTGCACCAACAAAACCTGACAGGAGGCGGAGGAGAATTATGCCCGGGCTTGGGAAGCCAGTTCTGGGCTCAGTGCTTCGCTTGAGGACTCAAATGGCCGTCCAATAAAGATGGCCACGCTGAGCATCCTGCAGACAGCCTGAACCACTGCGCCAGAGCCCAGGACCCTGTTTCAGAGCATGGCAGTGGTCGATCCAGGTACGTAGTGTCGAACCGTGCCACACCCTCCCGGCAATAACTGGGCCGGGGACCCGTCCGACACTGCGGCAGTGGTCTTGATCAAGGTGGGGTCCCTCAACCGAGGGACGAAGAAGGTTCAGGTTTTGTCGGCGCTCTGTTGGGAGAACAGTCGTTTCAGCGTACTTCTTTCCCAACAGATCTCGCCACCTGAGGGCCATCAGACCGACTGGGGTCACTGATCCGTTCTTACGGACCTTCCCGTGCTGGTCGCGGGGATCCAACGCCAAATCACCGGCTTGGGGCTCACCCGCGGCAGACGCGCGGGAAGGACACTGGAGGAGTGGCTCCTGGAGGTCGGGCTGTCGTCCAAACAGGGTTCGGTAAACACGTTCGAGCCCAGGGCGGGTCAGATCGTTGATGTATCGTTCGCTAGCCCCGCCCTGGCTCGCCGAATACAGGGCTGCCGAAGGTGCTGATTGCCGGTGCATCCTGTCGGATCATCGTTACATCCGATTCGGGTCTCGCCTCCCAGACACCTATACCGGCCCCGGCCGGACCCCGAGGACGACGGCCCTAGTGCGGTTCTCGAAGCCTGGACCGAGAGCTGCTACGAGGCGGCAAGGCGCAGTCGTGGCCCTGCGCCCAACGTTATTGATGTGGAGGATATTGGTCTGGGACGCAATGTCGCAGGCAGTGCGGACGCGTCGATGTCCTGGCCAAACGTCTCCTCCTAAACGCCGGGTGCACAGAATCCTTGAAATCGCCGCGATGCGTAGAGCTTGCATTTCGCGGCGCGGCGCCAGTACACCAGTTGTCGGGTCGATTTGCGAGATCTGGTCTGAGGGCCGAATCTGTTTCCGCCTTTCAGCAGCAAAAAGATGCTCAGTGGGGAATAGCTGGAGGCGATCGCCGCGGCTAGGAGGAGTTGCTGGCGGCGCTAGACAGTGATCTGTGGGCGGCCCTATAAATGGTAATGAACAGGCTTCGTCCTTGGGCCCCCCACTACTGAGAGTCTAGTGCCGCAGATGGTAGCGGCGATCGCCGAGGCTTTATTCCTACGCGAGGAGCACACGGCACCTCGATGGTCCCAAATGGCACGGATGAGTATCGACCAGTCCCGGGAAGCGCCAGAAGTCAGCCCGGGAGAGTTCGTGCGGCCCTTCTAAAAATGAGGGGCAAACGCACCGCCCTCTGGTCCCGATGGCATTCCGGGACGCGCGTTGGCGCTGGCCCGGGGACGCCCTGGAGCCCAGGAGTGAGACGATGTTTCGCCTGTCTGGCTCAAGCCTTAATACCAGAGGTGGAAGACAGGCAGACTGTCCTCATCCAAAAGGAGGGGCATCCGGCGACTCGCCCTCCGCTTCACAGGCCGATCATCGTGCTGTTGGACGATGTGGGAAAAACTCTTTTGAGAGACCGTGGCGGCCTGCACGTCCAGCACCTGGTTGTCGGTCCAAACTATGGAGGCAGTATGGCTTCCGCAAGGCCGGTCGACCGTCCATCGCGGTGCTGCGGGTCAGTCCCTGACCAGGATGCGGTGCCTGGGGTGAGGGTATGGAGGTGTCACCGACATCGCCAACGCATTCAACACCTGCCCCTGGCCTGCATAAAGGAGTGCGCGCCCGATACGGGTGCCTCTACCCGCAAAGGGTAATCGGGCTCACCTGTCGCATCGACGTGTCGAGTTCCCAAATGAGATGTAGCCCGAATCATCGAGGTCAGTGGAGTTCCACAGGGTCGTGTTGGACCGCTTTCAGGAACGTAGAGCTTTTGATTGGGTGCTACGTGGCGGCAAACATCGAGGGTGTCGACGTCGCCGTTACGCGACGACAATTTTCGTCACCGCCTGCGGCACCAATTTTCGCAGGTTGCGATTCGCCACCGCCGGGGTCGCTCGCGATTGGCGCACCGGCGGCTAGGAATAGAGGTGGCAAGCTCGAAAATCCGAGGCCCTTTACTTTACGGGCCCGAACGCGCTACCTGCGGACGCCCATATCATCGTTTCAGGCGTCTGCGTCGACGCCGCTGACCATGAAATATCTCGGCCCAGTCCCAGACCGCCGACGGAAGTTTTGGCGCCCATTTTGAAAGGCCTGCTTGAGTATGAGAGCAGCGCAGCCTCGGCAGACTGCTCACCGGAGACCATGTAGTTTCCTGGGTCGCCGCCTGCAGCCGGGGTAAATAGGTCCATGGTCCTGCATGGGCACCTGCAGGGGCCGGACACCTCCAAAAGGAGAGAGTACTGCGGTATTAAAGAGAACCAGAGGGTGCGGCGATCCGGGCTGCATGGGGCTACCGGACTATCTCCGGCGAGGCGGCGTGCCTGATGGCTGGCCTTGCCCTGACCCAGACGCAGAAACCGCGTCACTTTTCTTCTGCGCGAGAGTAGTGAGGTCTCGGGGCTGCAGGCCAGCCTCAGAGGAGGTGCAGGGGCGGTGAGATGCAGAATTGCGCCCCTGCACCAGGAGTGGGGAGCTGCGGCTGGAGCACCCCAGCGCCGGCCGTCAAATTACAGCCACGCCCCGTTTCAGTGGTGCGGCTAGAAGAGGACACGTTTCAACATTCCGCGCGACGCAGGCTCTCTCGGGACACGGCTGTTTCGGGAGGTACCCAGGCCAGCGTGGCCGGTAGGGAGCCCACAGAGGAGTGCCGCCACCACCGTGGCGTATGTGCTGAAGAGACGGCCCAACACGCGCTGAAGAGTGCCCAGCTCAATGAGCAAACGCTGAGCTGCGTGGCAGTCGGGCACGACCTTTCGCTTCCCGCCGTAGTGCGCAGGATGCTTGAGCGAAAGGTCAGGGGCGCCGTCCTGCTTTCTGCGAGGACGGGATAGCTCGAAGGAGGGCCGTGAAAGGGACAGAAGCCGAGAGCGCTCACATTCGGCAGAAGAAGCCAGGCGCCAAGAGGCGTACGCGCGTCCTTCCCCGATTGTCGAGGCCGCCCCGGTGGCCGGGCAAGAGGGGTGCCTGCCGCCCAGAGAAGCGGGCTCGAAGAGTGCCGCCGTGTTGTTTGTTCCGCAATGGCGCCTAAAGTGACGTTCCGGGTGTCCCAACACACCTGGGAGAAGAGGCCTGAGAGGTTACCGGTGTCGCGCGCTGGGGTCGCCGAAGACTGTGACTGCGCCCGCGGCCCCGGGTTACAGCGTGACAAGAGTAAGGAACAACCGTTGGTTTTTTAGTGGGTGGTATACCGGCTGCTCCATCTGGTCCGGGGAGTTCTTACGATATCCCCTGCTGCCCCTCACTGGCGGCGGGGAATCCGTAAGCCGGATTTTTCCAACGGCAAAAAAAAAAAAAAAAAAAAAAAAAGGTTTGGCCAGGCCCTCTGAACAGGTTCTCGCTGGTCGCAGCGGTGGGCTCAGTACCCGTGGCCTGGGGTCAGCCGCGGGGAAGCCAGGAACCTGGCCGCCTGGAGGCGGCAATGGCTGTGGAGGAGGTTGCCCGCGGGCCCAATAAGCCCGGGCTTTGATGCGCCTAAGGAGGTGCGAGGGACGGTCGCAGGAGGTGGCAGACGTGCCGCTCTTTCCTGTCCCTCGCAACCAGGGGTGGAGCCGTGGGAAGAGGAGTGTCGGTATCTGCAGGCCGCCTCCATCCCTCCGCGACTCGAGTGGGGCTGCACCGCCGATGCGGTGTGAGGGCCGTGAGGGGGACATTCGGCATGGTACGTCGATCTCTCCTCCTTCTGCGGCCGAAATGGCTGGCAGCGGGCGGAGCTTAACATCAGAGCCGCCGCTGGGGCTAGAGTCATCCTTGCGGCTGGGAACTCATTCCCCATGGTCTCTCGAGCAACAGATTCGGGGGAATCTGTCGAACCACAGGGGCCAGACGAAGCGGCGCGCTTAGTTCCGACGCGCCCAGAGGGAGTGCGGTGGTGATGGCCGTAAGGCTGAGATGGGGCTGTTTGGCACAGCGCTGGTAAGGTAGATGAGTGCAAAACGTTCCTGTGGACCCCACCCTAAAAGCGTCAGGAAGGAACAACGTGGTTTTAGTCGGTGCGAGTCCGACAACTGTCTTTGCCTCATGAGAGACGGCATATGCGTAGGTACTTCAATGGGTAAAAAAAAAAAAAAAGGTTGCCCACAGGCCCGGTGTGGGAGTTGTCAGATCTCCATCCGCGCGTCCCCAGGTTGCGGATAATAGGAACGCCCCCAGACATGGGGGTACCGGCTTCGGTCGGCGCGTATGAAACTATGTGTGGGGACCATGAGGCCACCCAGGGTGGGTGGGAAGTGCTGGTCGCGGACTGGCAGCACTGTCGGGGGTGAGCCACTTCGGTGGAGGCAGAGGGAAGGAGGGAAAAAAAAAATTGTAATTTAATCACTATATACATATTTATACTTTGAACGACGAAAAAAAAAAATCCAAGAAGATTGCTATGAGTTAGAAAAATTTGGGGTTTAAACATTTCAAAATTGTTCTTTTAGGGTAGACTTTTTCAAATTTTTCTGTTTTTTTCGCAGATATCCGGTCTATTTGGGGTGGGAAATGGGATGAAGAACCGTGGAAGATTTGTGGAAGAGGGGAATTTTGAAAAAATGTGATTTAAGACGGATTTACTTAAGAAAATGAAAATGCAATAACCCGAAAACTATGTAAATGGATCCTCCGCCGAAATCACTTTTAACTGGGTAGAAATTGAATATTACTATTTGGCAAAATTACAGAACAGTAGGGTGGTGACGGTTTGAGAATATCGAAAAAATTAATTTTGGAAAAGGTAATTTGTATGGCGGAAAACCAAGAATTGCTAAAACTGAAACCACTCAATGGATAAAGCTAAATTTGGTATTAAAATAAAGGAAAAATTGTTTTTAATTATTGAGAAATTTGCAAGAAAACCAAGAAATTTAAGGTGAGTTAGAAAAATTTTGGGGTATGAATATTTCACATTTAATTCAAATTAGAATCCTAAAGATTTAAGACTATTCTAAAGGGCCCAAAGCGACGTTCCGGGGTCCCAACACCCGGAGAAGAGGCCCGAGAGGGCCACGTCGCGCCGGGGCCGCCGAAGACTGTAATCAGTGCCCGGGCCCCTTGGCTACAGCGAAAGGAGAAAGGAACAACCGTTTGGTTTTTTAGTGGGGATACCGGCTGCCCATCTTGGGTCCGGGGAGCCCCAATTCCCCGCTGTCCCCTCACTTTATGGGGGGAATCGGCCGATTTTCCCAACGGCAAAAAAAAAAAAAAATTAAAAACCCTCCCCGGAGGTAAAAAACCCCTTAAAAAATTACCCCAATTTTGGTTTCGGCCCGGCCTTGGGATGGGCGAGAAGGGGCCGTCGCGAGGGGAAAGGGCAGAATCTCCTTTAAAGATCACAAATCCCGGAAAGGACGCGAATTGAAAAATTCCCCGGGTGGGTCCCAATTGCTGGGGAATCCCGCCAACCGCTTCGGCGGGGTCAGGTCCCGGGAAAGGGGACCCAAACGCGACGGAGGAGGAGGAGGAGGAGGGAAGAACATCGGACGGATCAGGCTTCAAATGGGACAAGATCGTGCAAACAGGGCTAAGAAGCGGACATAAAATGCGGGTTTGGCAAACGCCCGCGTCATCTAAATCCGCAAAGTTCTTCGAGGGAAGAACCCTGACGAGGGCGGAGGGGAAACAGACCACGTCTCCCCAGTCCCAGATAAAGGGACGAACCCGAGAAGGAAAAGATGAAAGACGCTTCCGCAAGAGGTGGGGCAAAATGATGAGGGGCCCGACGACTTTATAATACCAACCAAATGGGAAAATTAAGCGGCGGAAGACCCACCGACCACCGGGAATACGCCCTTTCCAAGGCAAAAAGACTACCCGCCCTCCAGCGGGGCTCTTAAGGTCCAGGCCAAAAGGAGTTCAGGAGGAGACCAAGAGGATCCAATTGACACGCCTTTTCGGTTGTCGGAGTCCCCACGGACGCGGTAATGGACGAAGGTGCAGTCACGGCGGCGAAACCTGGGCTCCTCGGAAAATTCGAGGGCCTGAAATCTATAACCAGAGCCGCAAAGACGTCCAAAAACTTTGAGCGGGTTATGTGAAGGCTTTTGAAAGACCTTTACCCCCATAAGAGAGTCATACGCGGCCCCTCCTGAAAAGGACATTTTCGAGGAACGGAGCCCTTTGGAAAGGGTGGCTAACACACGCCCCAAGGGAGCCGCAGAATTGAAAACCGAGTCGCGAGCGTTGCGCGAGCTCTTGAGATAACCACAGGACCGCATCCCCTTGGCTCAACCGTCGGGCTGGTAGAGGGGGTCCGTAAGGGTTTCGTCGAGGCTCGACTCGGTTCGTCTGGAAGCCTCTTAAACCGGGTTTTTCCCGAGACGCGTTCGCCTCCACCTGTCGAAAAGACGAGGAAAGTGCCCACAACAACACACACAAACAACCTTGAGGGCCACAAAGGAACGGGAAACCGGTGGTGGTTACCTGACACCTTCTGGCTAACCCTTGGCCCGGCGCCATTGGAGGTCCAAGAAGAAGAAGAAACTCCGCCGGAAGGGGCAGTTGCCGGAGACGCGACGCCGCCCAAACGTCCGCGGGCCAAAACCACCCCACCCCCGGCACGCAAGAGGTGGACTAGGGTGGGAAAGCGGCCCAATGAAAAGGGAAAAGAAATGGGGGAAAAACTTGCGCGTCCCAAGTTGCAGCCGTCATCATAACGCTGCAGCCCGGAGCAGCAGAAAAAGGCGCTTCGGTACAAAAGACGTCCCTTCAGAGGGCAAAACGAGGCGTCGATTCGAAGGCGCCAGGCATCCCGGGCGTCAAATTCCGGCCAGGACCGGGCGCGACAGAGAGCCGGCACGGGCTCAAAAAAAGCGTTGACGCCCATGCCAAGCTGAAGGAGACTTAGGAGAGGATGTGGTACGCATCCTCAAGACCCCCAAAAATGTTTGAACTGCGAGTCACCGGATTAGGGAGACCGCCACTGCAACCGATGTCGCGGAGGCGAGGTCAAGCAGGAAACCTCCATCCGACGAATAAAGGTTGGCGAAATTCGGCGGGAGAGAGGTTACGGACGGCCTTCAAATCCCCGAGGCCGCCAAAAAGTGACTGCACCAAACACCAAGGTGTGGCCGGATGGGCGGACGCGGCCCGTGCTACTTTCCGCGCGCCCCCCATGCGATGCTTCCGGGCGAAGGAGATTGGGCAACGGGACTTACCAGCGGAGGTCGACCCAAGGTGGACCCTGTTTCCGATGCGGGCCTTACCAGGACACCTTCCGCTACCTGCCCCAACGCCCCACACCGCGCGCCTGGGCAACGAAAGGGGAAGCCAGGACCACAGTGTTGGTAGTAAGAGCCGCGACAAAACAGCACCCAAAAGAGAGGATGCTAAGAAGAGGGGGGCCAAGAAGCCCGCCAAAATCTAAGGGGCCCTGACGCTGGAGCGGTACCGATGGAAGCCCAAAACGGCGACCCCCGATTCCTGGGGTAGGGAACTTTGAACCATCGCCGGGCCCGGCCTTCCCAGCAAAACCCCAGCGCAGTGGTCAAGCGGGACATTTTATCGTGTCGGAGCCAAAATTGCGTCCCATCGAGATGCAATTGGGTGGGTGGACGTCGACTCATCTGTCGCCCTACTCCGGCCCCAGGATCGTTTCCATCGACAAGAGGAGACCAGGGCCGGGCCTGTGGCTGCCAACCTGGGGCCCCGAGTGGGGGTTTACTTCTTCCCAACAAAGCCCTGGCCGACTTTGAGGTTTCCATGCAGCTTAAGGGTCATCGGTGGCACGACATCGCCCGGTGATCGTCGCAGGATTCAACGCAAAAGTTAACGCTCCGGGTTCCCGGCGACAGACGCAAGAGGCCGCGGTGGAGGAGTGGATGGCGTCTTCCAATTAGCGTTGGTCAATCGAGGCACGACCAGCACCCGCGTCCGGCGAAACGGCGGAGTCTATATCGACCTTGACCTTTATCAGCTCGGGTTACGGTCGCCGCGCACCAACTGGCGGGTTCCAGGAGGGGACGGAGACCCTTGGCCAAGATACATCACATTTGACATCTCCAAGGACACGACGAATCTGGGCCCAAATAAACCTGGCGGTGGGCCCGAGATGTCCCCTGAACCGCCTGGACCGCGACCTCCCCAAGAGGCCGCCGCCGCATCTGGGCGCCTTCTGCCCCCGAAGACGTGGAGGGCGGAATGGTTGAGGGAGGCCAGGACGGGTTTGCGGACGTTGATGCCCCGCGGGACCCTTCAGGCCCGGGACGTCGGAAACATATTGGCGCCCTGAACCGCACCACCCGCGAGAAGGCGGCCCGTCGCCGCCACGAGGTATCGACGCGGCCAAGGACCCAACAGCTGGAGGAGCATTCCAAAGAGTTGAGCGGCCCGTCTTTGCCCTGGTTGGATGCTATATCGAAGGCCAAGACAGAAGCGTGGCAGGAAATGGTTGCAGACGCTGGAGGAAATCCCGGGCAAGCCCCATAAATGGGTGCGGAAAACCGGGCCCGGCCGCCCCACCCGTCACCCAGGCCTCAAACCCGGATTCCGAACAGAGGATCTCGACCTTTTCCATCTGGGGTCGACCGACCAACGACGATGGCCCTCAGGGAGGCACCGACGATGAACAGAGGGAAACCCGCCCATAACATCCGGGAACTGCGGGGCGGTCCCCAAATTTAAAATCGGCACCAGGCCCCACGGAAAAGGCCCTGGGTCCCGGGCGATGGAGGATGGGCGAGTACCGCCGTTTTACCAACCGTCTGGTCCAGGTCGATCCGCCGGCGGAAGTGGAAACTGGTGCTGTTGGGGAAGAACGGGCCGAAGACCAACCGTCGTTCGTATCGCCCACCGTGCCGCTTTGACGAGAGGCAAGATTTCGAGCGCATAGAGCGGCGCGACCGTCGCAATTCGGACAACTCCCGGAACCCGGGGAAATCACGATTTCGCCCAGGTCGTTCAACGATCGGGCAACCGCCCGCTGAGGACACCACAGAAGAGGAAGTGCCCAGGGTGGGAGGCTTGCGGTCGCTAGATATATCGAACCCAACTCCCCTGCCCTGGACGACCACCGGAGCCCCAAGACGCCATGCCCACCGGAAGGAATTTCCGTGCCGCACCGAGCGACTACCTTTCCGAGCGCGCCGTGTTATACCCTTAAAAGAGGCCGAGACCAAGCAAAGGGTTTGTGGAGTCCCGCAAATCGGGCCCTGGGCCCACCCTATGGAAATAGGGCTTCGGGCCCGTGTGGGCGCCAACCTTTGGGAGGGAGGGTGTGGCAGACGAACGAGCCGCGCCGAGGGGGACGCACCGCGAGACAACCATCATCGCTCGGCAGCAGGTCGCAAATGTGGTCCAGCGAATGGGAAGGCCCCACCGGCCTTAAAAACCGAGGCCCGGGCGTTTACGGGGCCGAGGAACGCACCGCCTCCGGAATGGCGGTCAAGGGGGGACAATTACCCACCAAGACTATGACATACCTGGGATCGTCCCGACGGATTGGTCCCGGTAACTTTCCTGTCTTTTCAGTGGGTCCCGAAGGCCGCAGGGAGCCCCGGTTTCGCGCCCCTTAATCTGGGAGCTCGAGCCGGAAACCGCAGGGCATTGGGATCAATTCATGTACGGCGCGCCGATTCGGGGAAGACCGTCGCCCAAAACCAGCTCGCCCCTCGGAACTGGGAGGATGATGGGCCACCGGCAGTGCGGGCACGGAACCATCTCCAGGACGCCCGCCGCAGGAAGGTGCCCTTGGGACCCGGAGCAAAGGCCCGACGACTTGGGCCAATTCCGCCATCTACCACCCAAGAGGACCGCCTTCCAAGAAACCAACGAGGGACAGGGCACTGGAGAATGGGAGGAGGGTCCCGAGCCACGATGCAGGGCGGAGCCTGGGCCATCTGGGACCGGTGTTCTACGAAAGGGGTAACAGGAAGACACGGTGCCAACCTTCTTTCCGGGCGGTAGACCGGGCACGGCTGCCTTTGGCCACCCGGGAAAAACAAAAAAGAGAGGAAACCACACTGCCACCACCCACGAAGAGAGGAGACCGGCTGGCCCCACCACGGCGGTCCTTCGGGTGAGCAGAGCAGCGTTGGCCCATCGGGCGGATGTATCCCAATATTAATCCAAGCCATGGCTGGCAAAGAAAAGGGAAGGCAGAGAAATTTCCGAGGAATAAGTCCAACAAAGAAGAGGCTGAGCGCAGAGAGCGGGAGGCGCTTCGACCCGAGAAGGAGACAAGGCGCAGACGTCGTAACAACGATGATGTCCCCGCCTTAGGGATGGGGGAGCCTGGGGGGGCGTGGGGTTGCTGCTGCCCATTGAATTGAGCCCCGAGAGAGTCGGTGAGGGCAGAGGCTCCTGGCATCGACACGTTGACCGGAGGCCGAGGCGCTCCAAAGGGGCCCCACACGCCCACGACAAGAGGGTCTGCAAACATCCCGCAGAAACCGCTGGCAGTCAGGGGAAATCGGCCTGTTTTCGTTTGATAGCGGATAATGAAGGAGCACCGCTGGGTTTTAGTGGGTAAATTTCACCACCCATTCAGCCCTTAGGCAACCAAGGACCCCACAACCCCGGAGGATTCCCGCCCGGGCACCTATAAAAGGTTTCCAAAAAAAGGGTTAGGTTAGGTTTTTTTTTTTTTTAGTTTAAGATTAACATCTTTTACAATCTTATTCACATTAGGGACCTTTACTTTTTTATAAATGCAATTTAACTTATTCAATTTGGAGAATATGTCCTGGCGGAACGCGATTTGAAGTATCTGGCCAGATTACAATCCCCATTAAATAAAAACTTATTATACATTAATTATTATAAATATTAAATATTATCATTTAATTTTAAACTGTTTTAGATATGATTCAATTAGGGAGATGTTCCCGGACAATGCGATTTGAAATATCTGTCCGTTAATTATTCCCCATTACATCGTATCAAATCAATTACAAATTAAAAGATACATATCCCAATTTATTAAAATTGTAAGTAATAAAGAATTCAATTATGATAACTAAATATTTTGATTAATTACTGGGAATTTTGTTTGGTCGTTAAAACTGGTTGTCTTGTTTAATTTTCTTTAGGAGAGTTACCGGATAGACCGGTATTTGATAATGTCCCGGGTGACATATTCATTAACATTAATAATATATGCTTCATTTCGTATTCATAAATATTTTTATTATAAATTATACCGTTTATAATTAAAATAAATATGACAACTTAGTTAGGAAGTATATTGGGCAGTACGCCATTTGATACATATCTGCCTGGGAAATTATTCCCTTTACACGTTATAATATATACTATACTATACAATTTCGGTATTCATAAAATATTTTTATTATTCAACATTATACGTTAATAATTAAAATATCATAAAATATGACAACTTAGTTAGGAGTATCTCCAGGCAGTACGCTATTTGATACAAATTGCCCGGGAAATAATCCCCATTACATTGTATCACCTATTCTACAATATATTCTATGAATAATTTTAAAATAATACACTAATTTCAAAAAAATCTTATTCTGTTTTGAGATTATGTTCTCGGCAGACCGCGATTTGATACATGTCTTCCTGAGAACATTCTATTACATTAAAGGATAATTCAATTGGTAACATTATAACCCAGATATTAAAATTTAAGGGTATTTGTTTAAATTAATGGTCTATGTTCATTTGGTTTCCAGCCATTATTTTTGTTTTCGATTCCTTTTAATTAAAAGGGTATTTCGGGGCAGAACGTTATTTGATACATATTCCGTCCGAGTTAAAATCCCCTTACATTGTGTCACATTTATAAAAATTCCTCGGAATAAAATTTTGCATTATGAATTTAATAAAAAATATTAATGGCATTTAGTGGTCTAATATAAATTAAAATAAATACATTTAAATCCATTTTTTCGTATCAGTTTTCTTACCAAAATCAATCATGGGCGGCAAGAATCTATTCTGTCAATGATCCTGTTCTTCCGGGAGAGTAACTGTGGGCAGTTGGGGATGTAGGCCTTGGAAGTGAAGATGGATGCGTTGTAACGTCTGGTTTTTGGACACAATTGATGCATTTGAGGACGGCCGGTTGGGCAGCGTTGTGGTGGGTGGATTCACCGCAGTGCGCCAGTGTTGTTTCGTTCGCCGTCGAACATTGCTTTTGTGGCCGCCCGGGCACCTTGTGACACTGCAGGAAGGGTAAATTCTTCGAATGTACACGCTGGTGATCAAAAAATCCCGCCCATTTTCATACAATTTGCGCCAGACGGGGCTGCGCGACGAAAAAACGGATTGTAACAAACCGGGTTCCGGTTGGGTTGGAATCGGAATTTCAAACCCTCCTGATAACGCGGCCTGTCAAGTCTTGGGGTTCCGGCCCGGTTGATAATGTTTCAACCGTCCCGGTGGGGAACGTCCCTTGGACCCCGGGAGATCATCGGCGCAGTCCGCGAGGTTGGGTTGCGTATTCTTGAGTTTCCCGGCGATTTGGATGGAAAATGTTTTCGTTCTGCGGTATCAACTCATCTAAGTTTGGGGATAACAGCTTTGGATTCCTTTGGGAGCAAGCCGGAGTTCTTAAAGCTGATGTTGCGCCTTCCAGGCCCCGATGATGTCCCTTCGACTTGACGTCAAAGGGAAACTAAGGATTGCTGGTTTGTAGGTGGGCGAGTTTGAGGGTTGTGTGGTCGTTTTAACTGGTTCTCTGGGGTTTCGGCGTTCGGTAACACATTCACGATCGGCGGGGTCTGTGCTGGAGCTGGCAGCGGCGGAGGTAAAGGCGCTTTCCTCAACCTCCTCTGACGCAAGCGACGATCTCCTCCTTCAGTCCTTTCGGGTGGTGTTGGCGGGCTGAGAGGGGCCGATGGTGGGTTGTTAGGATCATCGTTCCGTAGTCTCGGACGACCGGCAATTTCCTCCTTGCGGCGGCGAGAGGCGTTGTTAGCTGGTAACGCTTTTTGCCCGGTCACCGCCGTTAATGCAGGATACAAAGGGGAACCGGTGTCCAGAAAAGAGGCTGTTAAACTCCTCTGCCAACACGGGGTAAGGGTGGGGGGTACGGTTTATCTATAGTTTTGATACAAAAATTGTTTCAAGGGAAAATCCACCCAAGCTTTTGAGGGTAAGGGTGGGGAGGCCAAATTTTCGTTTTTTTTCGCAGAATCCGGTTATTTGGTGGGTTGTTGGCGATGAAGAACCAGGAGGATTTGGAAAAAGAAGGGAATTTTGGAAAAAGGGATTTTAAAAGAGGATTTACTTGGAAAAACGGAGAATTGCAAAATTCCAAAACTATAATGGATCTCGCCGAAATCACTTTAAAAGGGTAAAGGCAATTAGTTAATTATTATGTTGCAAAAATATCGAACAGTAGGTGTGACGGGTTTTAATTATATCGAAAAAAATTTTGAAAAGTGGATTTTGTAATGAGGAAACTAAGATTTTTAAAAACTGAAACTACTCAACGGATGAAGGTAAATTTGGTAAAAACACAGGGAAAAATTGGTTTAATTATTGAGAAAGTTTGGAAGATAAAGAAGATTGCCAATGAGTTAGAAATAATTTGGGTATGAATATTTTAAAAGTACTGTTCTGGTTTAGGAGACCTTTTTCTAAATTTTTTTTTTTTGCAGATATCCGGTCTATTTGGTGCGGGGGTTAAGGGAAAGAATCAGGGGAAATTTGTTGAAGAAAGGTGAGTGAATTTTTGGAAAAAAGTGGATTCTAAGACGGATTTTATTTAAGAAAAATGGGAGAAAATGAATAAACCCGAAACCATGCAAATGGATCCCCGGAAATCATTTAATGGGAAGTAATTAATTAATATTACTTATGTTGCAAAATTTGGGAACAGTAGGGTGAGGTTTGAAGATATCGAAAAATTAATTTGAAAAGTGTTCTTGGTTGGGGCGGAAAACTAAGAATTGCTATAAAACTGAAACTACTCAATGGATAAAGCTAAATTTTAATTAAAAATAAAGGGATAAATTGTTTTTAATTATTGAGAAAATTTTGGGAAGATCAAAGAAGATTGCCAAGGAGTTAGAAATAATTTTGGGTATGAATATTTCAAAGAATTGTTCTGCTTAGGTAGACTTTTTTCTAAATTTTTCTGTTTATCTGCAGATATCGCGTCTATTTGGGGGGTGGTGTTGGGTGAAGAATCAGGAGGATTTGGCTGAAAAGGTGGGAGTGAATTTTTGGAAAAATTGGATTCAAGACGGATTTACTATGAAAAACGGGAGAAGAAAACTCCAAAAACTATGCAAATGGATCTCGCCGAAATCACTTTTAAATGGTGGAAAAGCAATTAGTTATTATTATTTGGCCAAAATATCAGAGAGAAAGGGTGACGGTTTGAAAGATATCGAAAAATTAGTTTTGAAAAGGTGGATTCTTGTAGGCAAACAAGATTTCTAAAAACTGAAACTTATAAAACGGATGAAGGCCAATTTGGTATTAAATGCAGGGAAAAATTGGTTCTAAATTATTGGAGAAAATTTGGTGAAGAACCAAGAAGATTGCTATGAGTTAGTTAATTTTGGGTTGGGGAATATTTCAAAGACTGTTCTGTTTAGGGTAGACTTTTTTCTAAATTTTTCTGTTTTTTCGCAGATATCCTTTTGGTTTGGGAGTTAAGGATGAAGAATCAGGAAGATTTGTGCTGAAGAGGGAGGAATTTTGAAAAAATGTATTCAAGGATTTATAAGAAAAAATGGGAGAAAGGAATCTCCGAAACTATGCAAAATGGATCTCCGAAATCACTTTTAACTTGAGTACTAATTAAATATTAATAAATAAAAATTAAAACAAGAAAGGGGAGGTTTGAGAATATCGAAAAATTAATTTTTGAAAAGGACTTTGTATGGGGAAAACTAAGAATTAAAAACTGAAAACTACTCAATGGATAAAGCTTAAATTTGGTATTAAAATACAGGGAAAAATTGGTTCTAATTATTGAGAAAGTTTGGAAGATCAAGAAGATTGCATGAGTTAGAGATTTTTGGAATGATTATTTAAGTACTGTTCTGCTTAGGTAGACTTTTTCTAAATTTTCTGTTTTTCGCTGATATCGCGTCTATTTGGTGCGGGTGGTGTTGAAGGATGAAGAATCAGGAGGATTTGTGCTGAAAAAGTGAGTGAATTTTGAAAATGTGGATTCTAAGACGGATTTGACTATGAAAACGGGAGAATTGCAATAACTCCAAAACTATGCAATGGATCCCTGAAATCACTTTAAATGGGTAGTGCTAATTAGTTATTATTATGTTGCAAAATATCAGAGCAGTAGGTGTGACGGTTTGAAAGATATCGAAAAAATTAGTTTTGAAAGTGGACTTTTGTAAGGCGGAAACTAAATTTCCTATAAAACTGAAACTATAAAACGGATGAAGCTATATTTGGTATTAAAATGCAGGGAAAAATTGTTTCTAATTATTTAGAAAGATTGGTGAAAAACAAAGAAGGTTGCTATGAGTTAGAAATAATTTTGGGTATGGCTATTTCGAAGTACTGTTCTGCTTAGGTAGACTTTTTTGAAATTTTTCTGTTTTTTCGCAGATATCGCGTCTATTTGGTGCGGGTGGTGTTGGCGATGAAGAATCAGGAGGATTTGTGCTCAAGAGGTGAGTGAATTTTGAAAAATGTGGATTCTAAGACGGATTTACTATGAAAAATGGGAGAAATGCAATAACTCCAAAACTATGCAATGGATCTCGCCGAAATCACTTTAAATGGGTAGTACTAATTGAATATTACTATGTTGCAAAATAACAGAACAGTAGGTGTGACGGTTTGAAAGATATCGAAAAAATTAATTTTGAAAAGTGTACTTTGTATGGCGGAAACTAAGATTTGCTATAAAACTGAAACTACTCAACGGATGAAGCTAAATTTGGTATTAAAATACAGGGAAAAATTAGTTCTAATTATTGAGAAAGTTTGGTGAAGATCGAAGAAGATTGCTATGAGTTAGAAATAATTTTGGGTATGAATATTTCAAAGTACTGTTCTGCTTAGGTAGACTTTTTCTAAATTTTTCTGTTTATTCGCAGATATCGCGTCTATTTGGTGCGGGTGGTGTTGGCGATGAAGAATCAGAGGATTTATGCTGAAAAGTGAGTGAATTTTGAAAATGTGGATTCTAAGACGGATTTACTATGAAAACGGGAGAATTGCAAATCCCGAAACTATGCAATGGATCTCGCCGAAATCACTTTAACTGGGTAGTACTAATTGAATATTATTATGTTGCAAAATATCAGAACAGTAGGTGCGACGGTTTGAAAGATATCGAAAAAATTAATTTGAAAAGTTACTTGTATGCAGGAACTAAGAATTGCTATAAACTGAAACTACTCAACGGATGATGCTAAATTTGGTATTAAAATACAGGGAAAAATTGGTTCTAATTATTGAGAAAGTTTGGTGAAGAACAAAGAAGATCGCTATGAGTTAGAGATATTTTTGGGAATGATTATTTCGAAGTACTGTTCTGCTTAGGTAGACTTTTTCTAAATTTTTCTGTTTTTTCGCAGATATCGCGTCTATTTGGTGCGGGTGGTGTTGGCGATGAAGAATTAGGAAGATTTGTGCAGAAAAGGTGAGTGAATTTTGAAAAATGTGGATTCTAAGACGGATTTACTATGAAAACGGAGAATTACAAAACTCCAAAACTATGCAATGGATCTCGCGAAATCCTTTAAATGGGTAGGCTAATAGTTAATTATTATGTTGCAAAATATCAGAAGTAGTGTGACGGTTTGAAAGATATCGAAAAAATTAATTTTGAAAGTGGATTTTGTATAGAAACTAAGATTTGCTAAACTGAAACTACTAACTGAACGTAAATTTGGTATTAAAAAAGGAAAAATTGGTTCTAATTATTGAGAAAGTTTGGTGAAATCAAGGATTGCTTGAGTTAGAAATAATTTTGGGTATGTTAGGTTAGGTTAGGTTAGGTTAGGTTAGTTCCCCGAACAGGTTCCCGCTTTGTCGAGCGGTGGGGTTCAGTACCTGCGGCTTCCTGGGTTGGCCGCGGGGCTAAGAAGGAACCGGCCGGCCTGAGGTGGGCCGCGGGAGGAGGTGCTAGAGGCTGGAATAAGGCCCGCTGGATGCGCCAAGGAGGGTGCGAGGACGGTTGCAGGAGGTGGTGTGCCGCCCTTCCCTTCTCGCAACCAAGGTAGCCGGGGAAGAGGTGTCAGATTCCGGGCCGCTCTCCTATCCTCCGCGACTAGACCGTACCGCTGATGCGGTGTGGAGGCCGTGGAAGGAGGGACATTCGGCATTGAGTCGCGATCTCTTCTCCTTCTACGGCCGAAAGGGTTTCGGCGGGGCTACATCCGGGGCCGCCGCTGGGGGCTGGGAGTTTGGTCCGCGTGGGGAACTGCTCCCGGCGGCAACAAGATTCGGGGGAATCTGTTCAAACCCAGGGCCGAGACGAAGGCGCGCTTTCCGACGCGCCCAGAGGGGGCAGATGGCCGTAGGCCGAGATGGGCGCTTGGCGGCCAGCGCTGGTGGGTTGCAGATGAGTGCAAAACGTTCCTGTGACCCCACCCCAAACGTCAGGAAGGAACAAGGGTGGTTTTAGTCGGTGGAGTCCGACATAACCCGTCTTTGCCCGAGGACGGTGCGTACATTTCCCCACGGTAAAAAAAAAAAAAAAAAGTTAGGTTCCCGAACAGGTTCTCGCTTTGTCGAACGGTGGGGCTCCAGCTGCGGCTTGGGTCAGCCGCGGGAAGCTAAGGAACCTGGCGGCCTGTGCAAGGCCGGCGTGGAGGAGTTCCCAAAGGGGCTGTCCAAGCCCGCTTTGGATCGCCTGGAGGTGCGAGGGACAGGTTGCAGGAGGTAGGTGTGCCGCCCTTCCTTCCAACCAAGGTGTCTGCCAGAAGTCTGACAGAGCTCTTTTCATCCAAGAACTTCTTCTTTTTTAATAATTGATCTTCTTCTATCTGTTGTTCTTTTGATCACTTATGCACCTCTTCCCATACACCTTTCTGTCCTGTTTGGCAGCAAAACCCTTCCAGCTTCCGTTTGAGCTTTAGTCACTTTAATTCGTATTTTTCTTTTATTTTCAGGTACTCTTCGACTACCATTGTTCTCGATGGGGCTGTGTTCCTGATTCTGCGTTTTCTAGTGGCGACGTCTCTCTTCAGGTCTGCAAGTTCTTTAGACCACCATGGAGAGTAATCGTTTCTTTGGTTTTTTAATGGGCATTGTTGATTTGGCGCAAGCTTCTGTTATTGTTTTGTAAGGTCTATTATGATGTTGTTTTAATTGTTCATTTTGGGCATTCTGAGCTTAGTAGTGATGTTGTTTATAATTTTCTTTGTCTAGCTCTCTCTAAAGTTTGTCCAATGGCCTTTTTCATTGGACATCCGGGTAGTTCTATTACCTTTTAACTGTAGTTTTTTGGTGTTTGGATGTTGAATATTATTATGTTGTGGTCAGAGCATGTTAGGTCTTCCTCATTCTCCAATGGTCCACCAGATTCAGAGTGTCAACAGAGCAGGCAGTGATGTCAATGTAACTAGTGAATCGTTTGCCTCTTATTGTATCGAAAGTTGCATATTTCCAGTTCAAAAAAGTGAGGTTCATTTCGGTAGTGCGCTTGTATGTCCTCTCCTTATGGTCATGACTGACTTCCCCACCACGCACTCTTTGCGTTTGCGTCTCCGATTATGCATTTGTTGGGGACCAATTTTTCTTTTATTGATAGTTGTAAGGCGTAATGGTCTCTATTGGTTGGTCCGGTTCAAAGTATAATGAAATGATGTTTATTTCATGCATTGGTTTTTATTCCACTACTGGCAATGTTACAGAAAGGAGCTCTGGGTACTGAGTAATTTTTATATTATTGTTAAAGATGACTATAGCTGATTTGACTACGCCTGATTTGACATCGGTGTTTTGGAAAATTCTTATCCCCGTCTGACCTTTTAGTTTGTCTTTGCCGCCTATGTAGGGTTCCTGTAGTATGGCTATATCAATTTTTCTCTTAATGGCTTCCATGAACAGCTCGTTCATAGCTAATCTATTCCTTTGCAGGTTTGCTTGTACTATTTTGTGAAATTTTTGCTGATTTTGGCTGCCCTTAACACTGGTAGGCTACGGTTGATCTTGCTATCGTGTCCCACCTTTTGTCGTGGTCACATTGAGGAAATGCATTGTGTTCAGTGTTGCTTACTTTTGCTTTGGTGCAGTTCAGGCATTTTGGTGGTACTTTGGCCGTCCATTCTGCACATTCGGTTCTCATGTGTTCGCCACCGCAATGGCTGCACACATCCGTAGGTTCTTTGCAAAATTTTACCATATTATAGTTTCAGGGCATTCGGTGCAGGCATTGCACAAGGAGATTATTTCTACAATGCATTCGCCTTAGATCTATTTGTACACTTCCTTTTTCTATTGATCTTTTCCAGACCGTAGGTGAGACGCTGATTATGACATGATTCGTGTGGGGGTTTCTGGCCTTGCGTTTATACTTTATCTCTATTCTGTCTTCTCCATCACAGAGATCGCGGAATATTTCTTTATTTTGTTTCTTCATTGCCTTTATAATTTCCTCGTTCGAGTGTACAGTAAGGACACTCCTAAGAATTAAAAGCGGATCTCGATTTTCAACTTTTTCGACGTGGAGTTGAGTCTCCGTTTTTTCCAATCTGATTTTTAGTTTTTCCTGTCTTCTTTTGTGCCGAGGCCAATAATAACTTTCCTATCTTTTCCTTTCCTAACATTTTTCACTTCTATCCATCCCTCTTTTGCGTCTACGGCCTCTCTCACTTTGTCGAGCACCTTTTCGCCAGTATCACCTTCGTCTTTAGAGGTAATTACGATAGAGTGTAGAGTTTGTAAGGGTTTACTTGTGGCTGTTGAGTGTTTTGCTGTTACGCTGGCGTAGCTCATAGCTGTAGTTGATGCTTTTTCAATTGTCATTTTTAGGTCTCTCATTATTTTGTTGTTTTCTTTTAATAAGTTGGCGTGTTCCTCCATTTTTGTTATGTAGTTTGTTGTGTCTATTGTATCATCATTTATGGTCAAAGTTGTTTCGATGTTAGTTTGACCCGGGTCGCGTGTGTTCTTCCCTGTCATCTTTTTTTTTAAATCTGTCTCGGTCTCCTTGACTAGTTGGTATAGTTTGTCAAGGGCCGCTGTTACTTCTACTTTTATCTCTCGCTTTATATTCCCTGATTGACTAAGATGTATTTTGGCTTTTGTAAGGTAGGCTTTTGCTTCTGCTGATCTGCTTGCATATTTTGTTTTTGGGGTCGGTTCTTCCAGCAGTGTTGGCTGATTGGTGTTTATTGCTACTGTTTGGGTTGTTGAAGCTTCTGCGGTAACTGTTTGACTTGGGGTCTGTGAGTCCATGATAATGTTATAATATTGTATGTATTTTATGAGGTGTGTTTTAATGTTTTTTGGCTGTAAGTCAGCCAACTATCTGAATATTATAATTACAGAGTGTTCTTTAGTGTTAATAAATAGGTTACGTAGAAAACGACAGAAATAAATTTCAAGTGTGGTTTTTGGTAAAGATAACGAAGATAATAATTTGACAAAATTTTAATTTTGTTATATCTCGAAGTCTGTTTCCGATCAAAGTACTTGCATCGAGAACATTTATTTTGACAACAAAATTATAAAGAATAGAAATAAAAAATACTACAAACAGAAAGTGAAAAAAAATTGAAATTACGTAATTTTTTACTATAAATTTGATGGTTTTGCTATAATTGCTGGTTTATAGCTTAAAATTATGAACGGCACAGAATACAGTTAACATTTATATCTATCGGGATTACAATAAAGAAATTATGAAGTTATCGCTGAAATTTTTAAATAATTATTTTAGTTTAAATTTGAGGTTATGTTGGGCAAATGTCTATAACCGACTTCCACTACACCTTTTCTCGATCCGAAACGGCTCCTTGGCCCTTCCTCAGTGACTGCTACCCGTAACTATAGTTGGTGGTGTTGCGCCAGTTGTCCGGTTTGCAGTGCACGGCCACGTGGTAGATGGTTTTGCCGATTTCTCCGCTGTTTTGAGTCAGAAAAATTCTGATATTCAGCAGGGGTAAGACAGGCACCACTGAGCACTTGGACCCGCAGAGAAACTATAGGTCAGTCGTTTCAAAAGGTGCCGCACGCCGAAAAACTGTTTTCAAAATAAGTTTTTCGATCACAACTTCCACCTTCACCAATTTCACTGCACTTTACAGCGTTCGATAGGGCTTTGTTCAACGAATGCAACGATGTATAACACTTTTATACTTTGGACACTACCACTTTTCCGACTTTAACTGCGGAGCGCAAGAAAACGTGACGTCTCACCGCGCGGTCGGTTAGGTTATATTAGGTTAGGTTAGGTTCCCCGAACAGGTTCCTGTCGTAGCGTGGTGGGTTTGCACCTGGTGGCTCTTGCCACGTGGGGAAGCTAAGAGAAACCTGCCGGCCTGAGGTAAGGCTGGCCGTGGAGGAGGTTGCCTGGGCGGGGCTGAATAAGCCTGCTTGATGCTTCAAGGAGGGTGCGAGGGACGGGTTGCAGGAGGTAGGTGCTGCCCTTCCTGTCTCTCTCGCAACCAAGGTGGAGTCGCGGGGAAGAGGAGGTCGGTATTCCGTAGGCTGCTTCCTATCCTCTTCTGCGACTCGGCGGGGCTGCACCGCTGATACGGTGTGGAGGGGCCGTGGAGGAGGGGATATCTGCATGGAGTCGTCGATCTCTTCTCCTTCTACGGCCGAAATGTGGAGCTAGGCAGGAGCTTAAAACATCCGGGCTGCTGCTGGGGCTGGGAGTTTGGTCCTTGCGGTCAGGGAACCCTGGTCTCTCATGGCTCCCTGGAGCAACAGACCTGGGGAGTCTGTTACCTAACTACAGGGGCTGAGACGAAGGGCGGCTAGTTCCGATGCGCCCAGAGGGGAGGCAGATGGCCGTAAGGCCGAGATGGGGCTGTTTGGCACAGCGCCGGTGGGCTGGTAGAGTGCAAACGTTCCTGACCCCACCCAAAGGCGTCAGGAAGGAACAACGTGGTGGTTTTAGTCGGTGCGAGTCCACATAACCTGTCTTTGCCTCTCATGAGGACGTGCAGGTGCATTTCCCCACGGTAAAAAAAAAAAAAAAAAAAAAAAAAAAAAAAAAAAAAGGTTAGGTTAGGGTTAGGTCTGGTCCCTGTCACCCCGGGAGATCTGGTGCGCCCTTCTCAAAATGAGGGGCAAACGCCCCGGGTCCCGACACCTGGACGCGCTGGCGCTGGCCCCAGGTGACGCCCTTGAGCTCAGAGTGAGACGATGTCTCTGCCTGTCTGGCTCAAGCCCACACCACAGAGGTGGAAGACAGGACTCGTCCTCATCCAAAAGGGGAGGGGCGTCCGTGATGCTGCCTCCGCCTACAGGCCGATCGTGCTGTTGGACGATGTGGGAAAACTCTTTGAGAATCGTGGCGGCCTGCATCGTCCAGCACCTGGAGCACGTCGGTCAAATCTGGCGGAGGGCAGCATGGTTTCCGTAAGGCTGGTCGACCGTTCACGCGGTGCTGCGGGTCAGGTCCCTGACGGTGATGCGGTGTCCCGGGTGAGGGTAGTTTTGAGTGGTGTTACCGGACATCGCCAACGCATTCAACACCCCTGCCCTGGGCCTGCATAAAGAGGCGCCCGATACCACGGGTAAGCTTCCCACCCGCAAAGGGTGATCGGGGCCCACCTGTCGCATCGACGTCGAGTTCCCGTGCCGAGATGGGCTCCGACCATCGAGGTGTGGAGTCTCCAGGGTCGGTGTTGGGTCCGCTTGTGAACGTTGTTTGATTGGGGTGCTGGCGGCGGCCATCGAGGGTGTCGACGTCACTTGTTACGCGGACGACACCTCGTCACCGCCCGTGGCACCACTTTGCAGGCTGCGATTCCGCCACTGCCGGGGTCGCTCATAATTGGGCGCATCCGGCGGTTAGGGACTGAGGTATGCCGAGAAAAATCCGGAGGCCCTCTTTACTTTACGGGCCCTCGAACGCGCCACCTGCGGACGCCCACACAGTCGTTTGCGGCGTCCGCCGACGTCAAGCCGATGATGAAATAGCCCCGCCTAGTCCTAGACCGCCGATGGAGGTTTTGCGCTCCATTTTGAGCGCCTCGCGCCTAGAGTGGCGAGAGCAGCGGCAGCTCGGCAGATCAAGGTTCCCCAATACCGGAGGACCTACAGCCCTGTCGCCGCCTGGTACGCCGGGAGTCAGCCGGGTCCATGGTCCTGTACGGGCACCCGTGGGGCTGACACCTCCAAAAGGAGAGTACTGCTGTACTAAGGAGAACCCAGAGGCAAGGATCCGGGCTGCATGGGCTACCGACCATCTCCGGCGGAGTGGCGTGCCTGGCTGCCTTGCCCTGGGACCTAGACGCAGAAATCCCCGCGTCACTCTTCTTCTGGCGCGAGGAGGTGAGGTCCGGGCTTTACGCTGGGGCCCCGGAAGAGATATGGGCGCAGAGAGGAATTGCGCCTCGCAATACAGGAGTGGGAGCCGCGGCTGGAGCACCCCAGCGCCGGCCGTCAAACAATAGAAGCCATACGCCCTGTTCTAAGTGGTGGCTAGAAGAGGACTGGCTCTTAACGTTCCGCGCGACGCAGGTTCCTCTCGGGACACGCTGTTTCTGGAGGTACCTGTGCCGCGTGGCCGGTGGTAAGTCACAGAGGAGGGCACATCAGGCGTAGCGTGCCGAAGAGACGGCCCAGCACGCGCTGGAAGAGTGCCCAGCCTGGGTCGAGCAACGCCGGAGCTGTGTAGTGTCGTGGGCACGACCTTCGCTTCCTGCCAGTGTGCAGGATGCTTGAGAGCGAAAAGGTCAGGGGCGCCGTCCCGCTTTCTGCGAGGACGGATGGCCTGGAAGGAGGCCGCAAAGGGACAGGAGGCCGAGTCTCTGGCTATCCGCAGAAGAAGGCCAGGGCGCCGGAAGAGTGCGTACGCGCAACCTTCCCCTGACACTGAGTTTCCCTGGGTGGCCGGCAAGAGGTGCCTGCTGCCCAGAGAAGGGCTCAAGAGGAGCGCCGTGCTGTTTCCGGCACGGCGCCAGTGACGTCTGGGTGTCCCAACACACCCGGAGAAGAGGCCCGAGAGGGCCACGTCGCGCCGGGGTCGCCGAAGACTGTGATCAGTGCCCGCGGCCCCGGCTACAGCGACATAAGAAAGGAACAACCGTTGGTTTTTTAGTGGGTATACCGGCCGCTCCATCTTGGTCCGGGAGTCACATACCCCGCTGCCCCTCACTTTGGCGGCGGGGAATCCTAAGCTGGATTTTTCCAACGGCAAAAAAAAAAAAAAAAAAAAAAAAGGTTCCGGTCCCCCGGCCGCCAGTGGAGAGAAGGCCACCAATGGCTGAAAGCTTCGCAATTGATTGGCCCAGAAGTGGCTCAATATCCAGGCCCGAAAAGTGCCGGATCTTCGCATCTCGGGCCTGGATGACTTCAGTGAAAAGACGGAGGTGGCTGAGGCGGCAGGCGCAAAAGGCAGCTGCCCGGTCACCTCCGTAAAGGTCGGAGAAATCCGCCGGACCGGTCCGGTCCGGTGGAGTAGTGGTGAGCAAGCCCATTGCAGCCACCAAGAAAGTAATTGGTGGAGGGCGCCTCCTAATCGGGTGGTGCTCGGTGCAGGTCAAACTGCTTGCGGCGCGTCCGATGCGCTGCTTCCGGTGCCTCGAAATAGGGCACGTAGCGGAGCAGTGTCATACGGGCGTCGACCGCAGCAGTGCCTGTTACCGCTGTGGCCAGCTGGGCCACAAGAGCAGAGGCTGCGAGGCCGCGCCGCACTGCATCCTGTGCGCCGCGGCTAACAAACCGGCTGGCCACAAGTTGGGGAGTGCGGCCTGCACCACCAAACCCGATAGGAGGCGGCGGAACAAAGTGAGGCCTAGGCTTGAAGCCAGGTGCCCAAGCCTCAGTGCTTCGGCTGAGGGACTCAAATGGCCGTCCAATAAAGATGGCCACGCTGAGCATCCTGCAGACAAATCTGAACCACTGCGCCAGAGCTCAGGATCTGTTGTTTCAGAGCATGGCGCAGTGGTCGATTCAGGTGGCCGTAGTGTCGGAACCGTATTACGTTCCCCCCGGCAATAACTGGGCCGGGGACCTGTCCGACACTGCGGCAGTGGTCTGTGGGACTGCTGCGGGTCCCTCAACCGAGGGATGGAAGAAAGGTCCAGGCTTCGTCGGTGCTCTGTTGGGAGATATTGTTGCGTTTCAGCGTACTTTTCTCCCAACAGATTCTCGCCGACTTCGAGGGCTACCTAGACCGACTGGGGTCACTGATCCGTTCTACGGACCTTCCTGTGCTGGTCGCGGGGACCTCAACGCCAAATCACCGGCTTGGGGTTCACCTGCGGCAGACGCGCGGGAAGGACACTGAGGAGGGCTCCTGAGGTCGGGCTGTCGGTCTTAAACAGGGGTTCGGTAAACACGTGTGTTCGAGTAATTGATGTATCGTTCGCCAGCCCCGCCCTGGCTCGCCGAATACAGGGCTGGAAGGTGTTGACGGGCGTCGAGACCCTGTCGGATCAATGTTACATCCGATTCAGGGTCTCCGCCCCCCTAGACACCTATACCGGCCCTGGCCGGACCCCGAAGGACGACGGCCCAGGTGGCGCCCTCGAAGCCTGACCGAGAGCTGCTGAAGGAGGCGAATAGTAGCAGTCGTGGTTTCGCGCCCAATATTGTCGATGGAGGGGAGGCATAATGGCTCCGGGACGCAATGTCGCAGGTGTGGTGACGCGTCGATGTCCCGGGCCAAACGTCTCCCTCCCAAACGCCGGGTGTACTGGTGATCCTGAAATCGCGCGATGCGCAGGAGTGCATCGTGGTCACGGCGCCAGTACACCCGGTCGGGACGACGCGCAGGACCCGGCCGCTTTGGGGGAAACCCCCCCGGGGGGGGGGTTTTTCCCCCAAAACCCCTTTTGGCCCCCCCCCCAAAAGGGGCCCCCGGGGGGGGGAAAAAAAGGGGGCCCCCAAAAAAAAGGGGGGGTTTTCCCGGGGGGTCCCGGGGGGGGGCCCCGGGGGGGTTCCCCCCCCCCGGGGGGGGGGGTTTGGGGGGGCCCCTTTTTAAAACCCCGGGGGGCCCCCCCCGGGGGGGGGGCCTCGGAACCCCCGGGGGTTTGGGCTTCCCCCCCCGGGGGCCCCAAAAGGGGCCGCCCCGGGGGGGCCCCGGGGTGGGCCCCAAAAGGGGGGGCCCCCCCCGGGGCGGGCCCAAAAGGGGGGCCCCTTTTTGGGGGAGGGGGGCCCCCCCGGGGGGGGGGGGGGGGGTGCCCCCCTTGGGGGCCCCCTTTTCCCCAAAAAGGGGGCCCCTTTAAACCCCCAAAACCCCCCCCCAAAAATTTGGGGGGAAACCCAGGGCCCGGGGGGGGCCCCTTTGGAAAAGGGCCGGGGGGAAAAGTGGGTTTCCCCGGGGCCCCCGGGGGGGGTTTCCCCCCCCGGGGGGGGGGGCCCCCCAAAAAAAAACCCCCCCCCCCCCCCCGGGGGGGCCCCCGTTGGGGGGTTGGGGGGGGGAAAAAAAAAAAAGGGGGGGGGGGGCCCCGGGCCCAAAAAGGGGGGGGGTCGAACCCCCGGGGGGTAAGGGGGGAAAAGGTTGGCCCCGGGGGGCCCCCCCGGGTTCCCCCCCCCCGGGGCCCCCGGGGGGGGAACCCGGGGGGGGGGGGTTTTGCCGGGGTTTTCCCCTTTTTTTGGGGGGTGGGGGGGGGGGGCCCCCCCCCCCGGGGGCCGGGGGCCCCCCAACCCGAAGGTTTTTGGGGGGAAAACCCCCGGGGGGGGGGGGGCCCCCCCCCCCCCCCGGGGGAAAAATTTTTTGGGGGAAAGGGGGGCCCGGGAAGGGGGCCCTTTTTTTTCCCCCCCCATTTTCCCCGGGGTGGGGGGGGGGGGGGGGGTTTTTAAAACCCCCCCAAATTTGGGGGGGGGGCCCGAAAGGGGGCCCCCCCCCAAAAAAAAAACCCCCCCCCAATTAAAAGGGGGGGGGCCCCCTGGAACCCCCCCGGGGGGGGGCGGGGGGCCCCCGGGAAATTTTGGGGGGGAATTTTAAAAAAGGGGGGGGGTTTTCCCCCCCTCCCCTTTGGGCAAAGGGGGGGGAAACCCCCCCCCCCCCCCAAAAAAATTTCCCGGGGGTTTTAAAAGGGGGGGCCCCCCCCAAAAAGGGCCTTTTTCCCCGGGGAAAGGGTTTTGGGGGCCCCCCCAAAAATTTTCCCCTCCGGGGGGAAAGGGGCCCCCCCCCCCCCCCGGGGGGGGTTTTTTTTCCCCCCCAAAGGGGGGGGGGGAGTTCCGGCCCCCCCCCAAAGGGGGGGGCCCCCCCCGCCGGGGGAACCCCGGCCCCCCCCCCGGGGTGGGGCTTGCCCCCGGGGCCCAAAAAAAAAAAAAAAACCCCCCCCCCCTCGGGGCCCCCCCTTTTTTGGGCGGGCCGGGTTAAAAAACCCCCCCCCTGGGTTTCCCCAAATTTGGGCCCCCTTTGGGGGGGCCCTTTTCCCCCCCCCCCGGGGGGGGAGGTTTGCCCCCCCCGGGGTTTGGGACCGGGGGGGGCCCCCCCCCCCGTCAAACCCCCCCCCCAAAAGGGGGCCCTGGGGGCCGGGGGGCCCCCCCCCCCGGCCCGGGAAACCCGGGTTTCCCCCCCGGGGGGGGGGGCCCCCGGGGGGAAAAAAGGGGGCCCCCAAAAGGGGGGGGCGGGGGCCCCCCAAACCCCGGGTTGGGCCCAAAGGGGGGAAAGGGGGGGGGGCCCCCCGCTTTTTCCCCGGGGGGGAAAGGGCCCCCCGGGGGGGCCCGGGCCCCCAAAGGGGGAAGGGGGGGGGGCCCCGGGGCCGGGGGGGGAACCCCGGCCCTTTTGGGGGAAAAAGGGGGGGCCGGGGGGGCCTTTTTGGGGGAAAACCCCCGAAAAAGGGGGGGCCCCCCCAAAAAAAAACCCCCCCCCGGGGGCCCCAAAGGGAAAGGGGGGGGGGGGCCCGGGGGGGGGGCCCCTTTTTCCCCCCCAAAAGGGCCCCCCCCCCCGGGGGGAAGCCCAATTCCCCCCGGAAGGCCCCCAAAAAACCCGGGTTTTTAAAGGGGGGGGGTTTCCCCCCTTTTTCCGGGGCCCCAACCCCCCCCCCCCGGGGGGGGGGTTTTTCCCCAAAAAAAAAAAAAAAAAAAAAGGTTTGGGAAGGGGGGGGGGGGCCCCCGGGGGAACAAACCCCCTTTTTGGGCCCTTAAGGGGGGGGGGGGGGGGCCCCCCCTTTTTCCCGCCCGGGGAAAGGGGGGGGGGGGGGGGTTTTAGGCCCCCCTTCCCCCCCCCCGGGGGGGGGGGGGGGGGGGGGAGGGGGTTTTTCCCGGGGGGGCCCCCCCCCCCAAAGGGGGGGGCCCGGGGGGGGTTTGGCCCCGGGCCCCGGGGGAAAAAAATTTTTTTTTGGGGCCCCACCCCCAAAAAAAATTGGGGAATTGGGCCCCCCCGGGGGGGGGGGGGGGAAAACCCCCAAACCCCCAAACTTTAAAGGAAATTTTGGGGGGCCGGGGGCCCCCCCCCGGGGGGGAAACCCCCCAAAAAAAAAAAAAAAAGGGGTTGGGGGTTTTTTTTGGGGGGGTTTTGGAAAGGGTTTTGGAAAAAAAAAAAAAAATTTTTTTTTTTTTTTTTTTGGGGAAATTTTTTTTTTTTTAAATTTTTTTTTTTTTTTTTTTTTTTTTTTTTTTTTTTTTTTTTTTTTTCCCTTTTAATTTAAATTTTTAAAATTCCTTTTTTTTTTTTTTTTTTTTTTTTTTTAAAATTTTTTTTTGGTTTTTTTTTCCTTTTTTTTTTTTTTTTTTTTTTTTTTTTTTTTTACTTTTTTTTTTTTTTTTTTTTTTTTTTTAATTTTTTTTAAAACCCAATTCCCCTTTTTAACTTAATTTTTTATTTTCTTTTTTCATTTTTTTTTTCCTTTTTATTTATACTATCTTTCTTTTTTCTTAATTCTTACTTTCCTAATTTGGTTCCCAGCTACTTTACCTTATTCTAAAATAAATTTTATTTTTATTTTCTTAACATTATAATCGGGTAATAAATTAACCAAACACACATCGACAAAACCGGTTTTTTTCGTCTTTTTTCTTTTATTTAAAATTAACACAATATATATATATTCTTATAGCTATTAACGGTTTACTTTACATTTATTTTTAACTTTATTCTTCACCTTTACTTATCTTATAGAAATTTTTATTAACCCTATTCTCTTATTCTACTTTATTTATATTATTTAATTAGGGCTTACAATTCTAGGTTACCTTTACATTACCTAAATTGTTTTTATATCATGCTTGCCTATACTAACTATTATATTTAATTAACCTATATTTACACATTACTAACACATAACTTTTACATACAATTTTCGGGTTTTTTCCCAAAAATCCTAATTACATATCTTAAGTCTATTTAAATTTTACATTTTTATTATAATACTAATTTAATCTTCCAATACTAGTATTAAGTAATTCAAGTGAGGAGTTAAATTACAGTCATTTATTTAATCTTTTTAATTAACTATCTTTTTTATAAATCTATAAATAATGTCCTGCTTTCATTATGTCTAATAATTCAGTAAAATTTTTCTGTTCTAACCTTTGATCTTGGATACCAATTAAGGCCCTTTCTGTACCCCCACCGGCAGTCCTGCAAAAGGTGCTATTTTGGTGGAATTCACCAATCACAAGCTGTGGTTTCTTATGCCGAATTTGGAATATCCGGAAAGGCCCCATTGACCAGTAAAGGCTTGAACCAAGTCTGGGTCCTCCAATGTTTTTAATTAACCCGGTAAGGCTACTTCCGGAAAAAAGTTTTGGTAGATCCATTGCTTCTGTTTGGTTTCCAACCACTCTTCCAAGGTTCCTGACGAAACCTTTTTCAAAACGAAACCGGACATTCCATATGTTGGTTTCGTTTTGAATTAAGTGCCCTCCTTCCTAAAAGTCTGCCCTCATTCCCTTCCACTCCCAATGAGTTTCACCCAATGGGGTCAGGGGCCACCTTGTCTTTGGTCTTTCTATGTTTTCCCGGCCCCATTCAAGGGGTGGGGGCATCACCCGGGCATACAGTCCGAGGGCCGATTGCAGGTCCCCTTGTATTTACAGTGGGTCCCAACCTCCTTTGGTTATTTGGTAGCCTAAGGGAGGGGCCAGCCCGCCTGGTAGACGGTGCAAGAAATCCTCCAAGTTTTCGGGGCCTTGTTTCAACATTTTCCCCCACACGGAGAGGGGCTGCCCGGACTTTTCCCCTCAATCTTGCTGGTCGGTGGTTTCACCGACGTTGGCCTGGAGGTCCTCTGCTCCCCCCTGGGCATTATTCCAGCCCAACCTAGTCCCGGGTTCCCAGCCCCGGTAAGGGGCCGGGAACCGTCTACCCCAACTCAACAAGTTGGCCCCTGATCCTTACAGTGACGCAGCCTCCCGAACCTTATGTCAAGAGGAAAAACCAGAATCGAGGACCGAGTTTACGATGCTTCCGGTAGGAGACCAATCTTTTTTGGGGCGAAACTGCGTTGTAGCATGCAGGACTTTGGTTTTGGGCTTTCGCGGTTGCAGAAGGCCCAAGCCCGCCCCATTACAATTGGTTTCTGCCCATAATTTGTCATTTCTGACTATCTCCGAACTCAGGCCCGGCGGTTTTAGCTGCCCGTGAGGCTGTTTGTACAAGTTTTGGACCCAACAACAGACGCCCCTAACATGACTGTTGGAAATCAACCTTGTTATTGGAAGGCCCAACATTCATCTCCGGCCGTTACGGTTCTCCCCCCATGCCGCAGGTTGGGGTGTCGTATTTCAACCTGTTCTCCCCGCCTTTGGTTTAGACGGTAAACCTTGGCTTGTTCTCGACTCCCAACTCCACACACGGTCCGGGCCCCGGCGTCCTTTTCTATCTCCAGGCCAACCCTAGACCACCAGAACGATGTCATTCAGGAATGCCTGGGCAGTATGCCCCCATTTTCCAGTTCTTCCAGGATCAAGGTTAAGTGGAATTCCAGAATATGGGACCCAGGACCCCTGCACGCACCCTTTGGTCGTTTTACATGTTCTTATCGGCGTACCCGAGCGCAATTGATCGGTCACTAAAGAGCTTCCTGACCCCCTTAGACTCGCCGGATAGCCCTTGTCCCAATCTGCATTTGTTACCACCAAGCGCTATCGAAAGCGCCCTATTCCAGTGGAGATAACTGATTTAATTTAAACCGTTTTAGTTCTTTGTTTTTTTTGAACAAGGTCGTAGGGGCATCCTCCGTGGACTTTTGTGGCATAAATCCAACTGTCTTCTGTTAATGGCCGGCAATATACCATTTCCGTCTCCTGATCAACATCTTCCAAATTCCTTGGAATACTGGAAGGGAGACCAAGGGTTGAAAGCTGCCGGTTTGAGTTGTCCTTCCTTTCCGCAGAAATACCACACAGCCCTTTCCACTTCCACCGGAAGGTTCCGAGGAAGGCATGCAGGAGGTGCCAAGGGTTGGTCCCCAGCCACAGTTTATGGCAGCCATGCAGATGTCCGCCGTTAGTCCTCAGGGCCCAGGGCCTTTTTTGGGTTGAAACTGGGCGCAGCCCAAAAGCCGTCACTAGGAATGGAGGGTCCTTGTTACCGCTTTCACTCCCCACATTCCTAGCGCCATTCTTATTTGTACTCGGATCATAATTTCCCCCGAACTTAAGGGTTAAAAAGTCCTTGCCAAACTCTGGCTGACCCTTCCAGCCCCCAACGGCGTCCCATCACAAGGTAATTGGTTTTCTTCCTCTATTTTGTCGTTCCTGCCAAACTCTGTGATGCTATCCCACATCGACCCTCCCTGCTTGCTGCCAAAACTCTTTCCAGCCTGTTGTCTGGAGCCAGCCTTACCTTATTTGGAAGGGAAGGAAGGTTAGTTAGGTTAGGTTAGGTTAGGTTGGGGTTAGGTTCCGGTGGGAGGTTGTCAAGATTCCCCATCCGGGCGTCCCAGGTTGCGGATAGGCACCCCAGAATGGGGTTTTGGCTTGGCCGGCGCGGACAAAAACCGACAGGGGTGCTGCGTCTCTCCCGTTTGGGGTGGAGATGTGGGAGGGCAAGGCCCTCGGGTGAGCCGTCGTGGGGGCCTCGACCCCTCCCTTACCCCTCTTTGTTAAGAGGGAACACGGGATGGAGCCGGTCTTCCCTTGCGAGTGGTCAGAGTCGCCGAGGCGTGAGAAAAGGAGGAGGTATGAATGTGTGTGTGGGGATTGGGGGCAAAGGGGAAAGGCAGATGATAATGGAAGTCCCCGAGAGGGGACCAGGTTTCGTTCGGTGTTTGCATTCGGCTTTTGGAACAATCTCGGCCTGTCGTGGGTGTCGGGACCGTCCCGGGCCTGCCGGTGCTGGGGGTCCCGCCTTCATTGGCCGGACCGCGAGGGCAACCCTCTCAAAAACCGTTGATCTCGGCGTTGTGGGGTCGTGGCGTCGGGGCTCGGGAGCGGGAACGACACACCAGCCATTAGCGGCCCACCCTGGGGAACTTCCCGCCCCCAGGGTTTAAAGTTTACCGGTGCTACCGGGTCCCTGGCCCCGGTGGAATCTTTTAACCTGTTTACTTCCGTGGGATTTTTGGAAAATCAAAATCTAACAAAAAAGGGAAAAACCAAAAACGAACTGGGCAAGATATCGGATTCCGAGTCAAATTAGGGAGAGGCGCCGGGACCAGGTGAGGGCCGGTTTCCAATGGTGAAGGCGCGAGGTTGGCCCTCAAATTTTTCAAAACGCACAAGGGAGGACACGGCCGGCACTCGGCGGTGTCCATGAGGAGGATCAGCCGGCAAAAAGGTGGTGGCGGCGGAAGAAGAAGGGCGACCGCATCACCCGATGCGAGACGAAGGGGCGTTTTCAAAGCTCCCGCTTGGAGATCGCGGTCGAATAACGGCAGCCGGCAGGACCCTACCACCGATCTGGTCCTGTAAAAGAAGGGCCCAAAAGGCGGCAGAGCGTGCGGAAAAGGATCCGCACGCCTGAAGAAATGGTGGAGGCCGCTCGGGGAGCGAGGCCATAGATGAGAAACCCTTGAGGCGGAGGATGCAAAGGAGATGGCGCTCGAAATTGAGATCATCTCCCGGGTTGCCAAAAATCCGGCAACCTGAAGGGGCACTTACGTACGTGCCCTTTAAAGGCCTCCCTCCGCCCGTAAAACGGTTGGGGATTTTGGGCCCACCCAGTCGGCCGAATCCGCAAATCCTGGCTGGCAAAAGGCTTCCGGGTGGGGCCCTCAAAGGAAGTCGACCCCTCAGACCGCTGGAAAAGGAGAACCGGCGTTGAAGGCCCGGCACTAAGGACGTGTCCCCGTTGAGGACTGCCCCGGTTTTGAACCCCAAAACCTCATCGTGAACATTAGGGCCCAATGTTGCCTTCCCCGCGATGATATAAGGACCCGCCTCCTGCCGGAGAAGGGTTCCGTACCGCTGGCCCCGATAAAAGGGTGGAAACGTTTGCGGATGGTGGGGCCAGCTGCTCCCCCTGCTGTCCCTGCTGCCCCGCGCCCCACCTCCGTGCAGCGCCGGGGAAGGGCAAAAAGACCGCAACGGCCGAAGGATGGGCCCCTGCAAGTCTTCCCCAAAAGGAAGGCCGGGAAGAAAAGGGCCCCGGACCCAACCCAGGCCAGGCTGCGGCCAAGCGCTGGGCAAAGGGCAACAAAGTCGGCGGCACCGGATCATCCCCGGATGGGTGGACTCGGTGTCACCCGTAAAACCGCCAAGCCTGGCGCCTGGTCCTAAAGCGACCCAGCAAAAGAGGGATGCCAAAATTAAAGGCCCTTTACCCGTCGGCTGTAGTTATCAAGCTGCAAGCCGGCAGCAAAAGGGGTTACTTTATTCCGGCATCCTCCGGGATCCGAAAAGTACAACTTGAAAGGAATCAATTGATGGCCTCCGGTTCCCCATGGGAAAACGGGGCCCGAACCTAAGGTTCCGGGGCCGCCAGGGGAAAGGCCAACCAATTGGGAAAAGCCAATTGGTTGGTCCCGAGGCAACTATCCAGGCCCGAAAAGGCGCGGATCTTCGCATCTCCGGCCTGGATGATTCTGGGAAAAAGAGGGGTGGCCTGAGGCGGTAGCGCAAAAGGAGCCTTCCCGGTCACCTCCGGCCGGAGAAATCCCAAAGACCGCAGGGTCTTGGTGGAGTAATCGCTTGCCCAGGGCCAAGCCACCAAAAAAATTAGTGGTGGGCCTTCCTGATCGGGTGGTGTTCCGGTGCAGGGAAACCTTTGCGGCGCGCCCCGATGCGCGCCCTGCCTCGGAAACCCGGGCCTGGCGGGCGTGCCAGGGCGTCGACCGCAGTGCCTTACCGCGGGCCAAAGCTGGGCCAAAAAAGGGGGAGCCGGGCCGCGCCTTGCCTGTATCTTGTGCGCGGCGGCAAAAAACCAGCTGGGCATAAGTTGGGGTGCGGGCCAACGACCACCAAACCGACAGGAGGCGGATGAAAAGGGGAGGCCTGGGCTTGGAAGCCCAGGTGCCCAAGCCCAGGCCGCTGAGGGGACTCAAAATGGCTCCGGAATAAAAGATGGCCACGCTGAAATCCTGCAGACAAATTGGAACCACTGCGCCAACCCAGGACCCCTTGTTTTAGGCGGCGCAGTGGGTTCGACCGGTGGCCGTAGTTTGGAAAACCGAAGTTCCCCCGGCAATAACTGGGCCGGGGACCTTCCGGCACTGCGGCAGTGGTCTGGGACTGCTGGGGTCCCCTCAACGGGGGACGGAAGAAAAGGGTCCCAAGGCTTGCCGGCGCTCTGTTAGAATATTTTAAGTTTCAGCTTCTTTTCTCCCCAACAGATCTTCTTGCCGACTTTGAGGGCTACCGACCGGACTTACTGATCCGTTCTTACGGACCTTCCTGTGCTGGTCCGGGGATCCTTAAAAATCAACGGCGGGTTCACCGCGGAGACGACGGGGAAAGGGGACACATGGAGTGGCTCCTGGAGGTCGGGCTGTCGGTCCAAACAGGGGTTCGGTAAAACGTTATAAGGGGCGGGTCGATCGTTGATGTATCGTTCCTTGCCCCGCCCTGGCTCGCCAACCGGGCTGGGGTTGTGACGGGCGTCAGGACCCTGTCGGATATGTTTACATCCGGTTGGGGTCTCCGCCCTCCTGAACCTATACCGGCCCTGGCCCGGACCCCGGAGGGAAGCCCAGGTGGGCCTCGGAAGGCCTGGACCGAGACGTTGAAGGGGCGGCAAAGTGCAGTCGGGGTTTCTGGGCCCAATATTGTCGATGTGGAGGGGAGGCACCTGGTCCGGGACGCAATTCCCAGGTGTGCGACGCGTCGATTCCCGGGCCAAACGGTCTCCCTCCTAAACGCCGGTGTACTGGTGGAATCCCGAAATCCCGGCGATGCGCAGAGGTGCACGTGGCACGGCGCCAACCCGGGTTGTCGTGGACGGCGGGGACCCGGCCCTTTGAGGCCGAATTGCCCGCCCTTTCGGCAGCAAAAGAATGGGTTTCAAAGGGGAATAGCCGAGGGGCGGTCGCCGCGGCTAGGGAGGAAGGCTTGGCGGCGTTGGACGGTGACCATGGGGGCGGCCCCACAAAATGGTAATGAACAGGCTTCGTCCTTGGGCCCCCCACCACCCGAAGTCTGGCGCCGCGTTTTGCGGCGATCGCCGGAGTTTATTCCCACAGCGAGGGCACCGGCACCTTTCGATGGTCCCAAATGGCACGGATGGGGTCGACCCGGTCCCGGAAGCGCCAGAAGTCACCCCGGAGAGTTCGGTGCGGCCCCTTCTAAAAAATGAGGGGCAAAACCTTCCGCCCCGGGTCCTGATGGCATTGGGACGCGCGCTGGCGGTTGGCCTAGGGGACCCCTGGAGCCCAGGTGAGGGCGAGTTTTCTGCCTGTCCGGGCCTTAATTCCCCAGAGGGTGGAAGACAGACCGTCCTCATCCAAAAGGAGGGGCGTCCTGCGGACTCGCCCCCGGCCACAGGCCGATCGTGCTGTTGGACGATGTGGGAAAAACTCTTTGAGAGAATCGGGCCCCATCGTCCAGCACCTGGAACACCGTCGGTCCAAACGGCGGGTGGCCTGGCTTCCGAAAGGGCCGGTCGGTTACGCGGGCGGGTTGGGCCCCTGAACGCAGGATGCGGTTGTCTCGGGTGGGGTTTGGCGGTGTCCTGACATCGCCAACGCATTCCAAACCCTGTGGGCCTGATAAAGGGGCCCGATCCCGGGGTGCCTCCCTACCCGCAAAGGGTGATCGGGCCTACCCGTCGCATCGACGTGTCGAGTTCCCGGCCGAGATGGGCCCGGACCATCGAGGTGTCGTGTGGGGTTCCACAGGGTGGGTTGGCCCCCGGAACCGGGCTTCCTTGGGTGGAACGCCGGAGCCCCTGACCTGGCCTTTGAATGGATTTGCCAGGGGTCGCTAAATTTGGGCCTCCGGCGGTTGGGACCAAGGTGGGCCGAAAATCCGGGGCCCTTTCCAAACCCGGGCCTCGGAACGCGCCACCTGCGGACGCCCCAAATTGTTTGCGGCGTCCGCGCCGACGTCCGCCGACTATGAAATTCCGGCCTAGTCCCGACCCCGATGGAAGTTTTTGGCCCATTTTGGGCCTCGCGCCGGAAGTGGCGAGAACGGCGGCTCTCCAGACTTCCCAACCACCGGAGGGACCCAGCAGCTCCGTCGCCGCCTGTACCCGGGAGCCGCCAGGTCCATGGTCCTTGCAGGGGCACCCGTGGGCCGGGACACCCTAAAAGGAGAGTACCAGGCTGGAGGAGGAACCCAGAGGGTGTTTGGGATCCGGGCCGTACGGGCTCCGGACCATCTCCGGCGAGGCGGGCGTGCCCGTTGGCTGGCTCCTTGCCCTGGGACCTGGATGCAGAAACCCGCACCCTTTTTTTTTTCTGGCGGAGGAAGGCAAGGTCTCGGGGGTTTGGCCAGCCCCAGAAGAGGCAGGGGCGGGAACGGGTTGGCCCTTGCAATACAAGGAGGGGAGTTGGGGGCTGGAGCCCCCAGCGCCGGCCGTCAAACCATAGGAAAATGCCCCGAAAAGGTGGTGGCCAGGAAAGAAGCCACGGCCCTTGCGTTTCCGCACGCAGGCTCGGGACACGGCTGTTTCGGGAGGTACCTGTGCCGGCGTGGCCGTAGGGAGCCCGGAAATGACCACCGTGGCGTATGTGCCGAAAGACGGCCCAACCACGCGCTGGAAGGTGCCCAGCCTGGGTCGAGCAACCCGAGGCCGCGTAGTTGGGGCACGACCTTTTCGCTTCCTGCTGTTAATTGCAGGATGCTGAAACGAAAGGTCGGGGGCGCCGTCCTTGCTTTCTGGGGAGGACGTGGATGGCCCGGAAGGAGGCCGCCGGAAAGGGACAGGGAGGCCGGAGCGCCCTGGCTATCCGCAGAAGAAAAGGCCAGGGCGCCAAGGTGGCGTACGCGCCCTTCCCCCCTGGAACACTGGAGGCCCCCGGCCGGGCAAGAGGGTGCCCGCCCCAGAAGAAGGGCTCAAGAGGAGCGCCGTGCCGTTTGTTTCCGGCACGGCGCCTCATGACGTTCCGGGTGTCCCAACACACCCGGAAAGAAGGGCCCAGGGGCCCCGCGCCGGGGTCGCCAAGAACTGTGATCAGTGCCCGCGGGCCCCGGCACAGCGACATAAAAGGAAACAATTGGTTTTCGGGTATACCGGGTTCCATCTTGGTCCGGGGGGCCCCACCAATCCCTGCCCCCTCACTTTGGGGAACCGTAATGGATTTTTTCCAAACGGAAAAAAAAAAAAAAAAAAGGTTAGGTTGGTTAGGTTCCTGGGGGCCCGGTGGGGTTTAGATTCCCATCCGGCGCGTCCCAGGCTGCGGATAAGGGGCCGCCCCGGATTGGGGGTACCGGCTTGCCGGCGCGGACGAAAACTGACAGGGTGCTGCGTCTCTGCTCCCGTTAAAGGGTGGGAATGGGCGAGGGCAGTTGCCCCGGGGGACCTGTTGGGCGGGGTTTGACCCCGCCCTGTTCCCTCTTTGTTAAGAGGAACAGGATGCGAGGGTTCACCTTCTGCAAAGCGAGCCTCGCCGGGTAATGTATGAAAGAGAAAGGTATGAAAGAGCAAAGGTATGAATGTGCGGGGGGATTAAAAGGAAAAGTGGAGATGGTTGAATGGGTCCTGAGGAGGACGGTGTGATTCGGTTCGGTGTTTACTCGGCTTTGCCGGAACCCGGCGATCTCGGCCTGTCGGGGTGCCGGGATCACGTCTCGCGGCCTGCGGCAGTGCGGGTCCTCCTTTGGCCGGACCGCGGACAACCTCTCTAAAAACCGTTGATCTCCGGGCGTTGTGGTACGTGGCGTCGGGTGCTCGCAAGGCGGCTGGAACGATACACCAGCCAATTGGCCCCACCGGGAACTTCCGCCCCCAGGCGTATTTAGGGTTCCGGTGCCAAGGCGGTCCCGGCCCGGGTGGAACTTCTTACCTATTTTAAATTGGGATTTATTATGGACATTAAATCAAACCAAAAACTGGGAGTAAAATCGACATCAACGATGACAACGGCATGATAAGGACACCGATAGGCCCATCGGAAAAATTGAAAGGAAAGGCGCGGACCGGGTGAGGGCCGGCTCCCGTGGTGGGGCGGGGATTTCAGCGGAAACTTCAGGAAGCGCACTAGGGGACACAACCGGTAAAACCGGGTCTTTCTGGCGAAGAAGATTAGTGGCGCTTAAAAGCTTGGGCCAGAAGGGATGACGACGAACAACCCTCGTCTCCCTTCGCCAGGGGACGATCGCGGCGTTTCTTGAAACGCCCCACCCACTGCTTCGGAGGTCAACGGGAGCAACAGGTGCCCACCCTGATCTGGTCCCCTGGCCAAAACAAAGGAAGGCCCAAAGGAAAGCAGAGCGTGCGGAGGAACCGCACGCGAATAAATTGGGGGCCCCCGGAGGAGAAGGGCCGTGAACGAGGATGCCCAACGGCGGAGGATGGGATGGCGGCCAAAATTGAAACCATCTCCCAGGGCCCACAGATCCGGCAACCCGGGGCCGCCGATGCCCCAAAGGGTTTCCTCCGCCGTAAAACGGTTTGGTGGGCGTAATTGAGCCGTTTCCACCCAGTCCCGGGAGATAAATATCGGCCGACAAAAGGGTTCTAGTAGCTCGGTTTGGAGGCCCTCGAGGGGAAGTGCGGGCTTGGGCTTTGAAGGAAGAACCGGCAGCTAAAAAGGCTTGCCAAGATGAGGTCCACGTTGGGGACTGCCTTGGACTTGGAACAGATCCCAGGGCCCATGGAACATGGTCCCAATGTTTCAGGCCCACCGCGGCGTTGCGGACCACCCTCCTTCCTGAGAAGCGGGTTCGTCCACCGCCGGGCCGATAAAAGAGCGGTTGAACGTTTGCGGCAGGGTGAGGCCAGCTGCCCCTGCCCCTTCTCCCCTTTTCCCCGCCCCCACATTCGCGCCCGGTTACAGCGGCAAAAGAACCTTACGACCTAAGGATGGGGCCTCCCGCAAGTCTTTACAAGGGAGGCCAAAAGGGGAAGAAAAGGGCCCCCGAAAATCCAGGGGCCGGGTTGCCGCCACGGGCAGCAACGGCCACCAGGGCGTCTCCATGGGTGGCCTGGTGAAGCGCCGGGGAGGCCAAATCTTGGCGCTGGGCCCCCAAAGTGACTTTCCAAAGAGGGTTGCGGAAACTTAAGGGCCCCTAGCTGTCGGCTGGGAATCAAGGCTGCAGCCGGGTTTGAGGAAAGGGGCCGGATCCGACATCCTCCAAGATGCCAAAAGCAAATACAAACTGGAGGATATCGGCCGAATTCCTCCTTTCCGCCAGGCAACGGGGGCCCGGATCCCAGGTTCCGGGGGCCGAAGGGGGCCAACCAAGGCAGAAAAAGCCAATTGGTTGGCCCCAAAAAAATATCCAGGCCCAAAGGCGCGATCTTCCATCCCCTGGATGATTCCTGAAAAATTGGGGCTGAGGCGGTAGCGGCCAAAAGGGGCTGCCCGGTCACCTCCCGTTGGGTCCGGAGAAACCGCCGGGACCGGTCCGGTCTCGGTGGGTAGTGGGACCCCTATCCGCCACCAAAAAAATAATTGGTGGTGGGCGCCTCCCTAATCGGGTGGGCTCGGTAGGTCAACTGGCCGGCGCGTCCGATGCGCCGCTTCCGGGCCCCTTGGAAATGGGCCGTGGCGGACAACCCATACGGGCGTCGACCGCAGGGTGCCTGTTACCGGTGTGGCCCTGGGCCACCAGAGAGAGGCTGGGAGGCCGCGCCCTCATCCTGTGCGCCGGTTAACAAACCGGCTGGCCACAAACCGGGCAGTGACCTGCCCACCAAGCCCGGACAGGAAAGGCGGCGGAACAAAGGTGAGGGCCTGGGCTTGGGCCAGGTGCCCAACCCAGCGCTTCGGCTGAGGGGTTCAAAATGGCCGAATTAAAGATGGCCACGCCGGGAACATCCGCGACAAATTTGAACCACTCGCCAAACCAGGATCCCGGTTTAGAGCAAGGCGCAGTGGTCGATTCCAAATGGCCGAGTGTCCAAGTATTACGCCCCCGGGCAAAACTGGGCCGGGGACCCGTCCGACACTGCGCAGTGGTCTGCGGAACGCCGCGGGTCCCTCAACCGAGGGAGGAAAAAAAGGTCCAAGGCTTCGTCGGCGCCTCCGGGGAGAAATTGGTCGTTTCAATCTTTTCTCCCAACGGATCTCAAAGCCGACTTCGAGGGGCCACCTAGACCGGGGGTCGCAGTCCGTTCTGGACCCTTCCTGTGCCGGTGCGGGGAACCTTTCGCCAAATCCCGGCTTGGGGTTCACCTGCAGGCAGACCACGGGGAAGGACACTGGAGGAAGTGGCCCTGGAGGTCGGGCTGTCGGTTTAAACAGGGGTTCGGTAAACACGTGTTTGGGCCAGGGCGGTCGATCGTTGATTTTCGTTCCCGGCCTTGGCTCGGCCGGAAACGGGGAAAGGGTTGACGGGCGTCGAGACCCCTGTCGGATCCGTTACATCCGATTCCAGGGTCCCGCCCTCCTAGAATTCCATACCGGCCTTTGGGACCCGAGGGCGACGGCCCTGGCGCCTTCCCGGGCCTGGACAGGCCGCCTGAAGGGGCCAAAGGCAGTCGTGGGTTTCTGCCCGGATATTGTCCCGATGTGGAGGGGAGGGCACAAGGCTCCGGGACGCAATGTCACAGGTGTGTGACGGTCAGGGGCCAAACGTCTCCCCCCAAACCCCGGGTGACTGGTGGAATTGAAATCCCGCGATGCGTAGAGCTTGCACGCGGCGCGGCGCCAGTACACCCGTTGTCGGGGTCGACGGCGCAGGGCCCCGGGGCCAATTGCTCGCCCCCTTTTCAGCAAGCAAAGATGGCCGGGTGGAAATAGCCGGGCGATCGCCGCGGCTGGGGGAGGGTTATGGCGGCCTAGACGGTGACCCGGGGGGCGGGCCCTATAAAATTTGGTAATGAACAGGCTTTCCTCCGGGCCCCCAACCCACCGGGGTCACGCCGCCGGAATGGAACGGCGATCGCCGGGGCTTTTATTCCCACAGCAGAGGGCACCGGCCCTTCGATGGTCCCCAAATGGCCGGATGGTCGACCCAGTCCGGGGCCAAGTCGCCCGGAGAGTTCGGGCAGCCCTTCTAAAAATGAGGGCAAACGACCGCCCCGGGTCCCATGGCATTCCGGGACCGGCGCTGGCCTGGCCCTAGGGACGCCCTTGGAGCCCAGAGGTGAGGACAGTTCTCTGCCTGTCTGGCCTAAGCCTTAATCCCAGAGGTGGAAGACAGGGAACTCTCCTCATCCAAAAGGAGGGGCGTCCGGCGGATCGCCCCCGCCACAGGCCGATCGTGCTGTTGGAGATGTGGGAAACTCTTTGGAGGAAGAATCGTGGCGGCCCGCATCGTCCAGGCACCTGGAGCACGTTCTCCAAAATTCTGGAGGTTGGCATTGGCTTCCGCAAGGGCCGGTCGACCCCCGGGCCTGCGGGTCAGGTCCTGGCGGATGCGGTGTCTCGGGTGAAAGGGTGTTTTGGCGGTGTCCTGACATCCCAACCCATTCAACACCCTTCCTGGGCCCTGCATAAAGGAGGCACCCGATACCACGGGGCCCTCCCTCACCCGAAAGGGTGATCCCTACCTGTCGCATCGACGTGTCGAGTTCCCGGCCGAAATGGGCCCGGACCATCGGGGTCGTGGGAGTTCCGGGGTCGGTGTTGGGACCGCCCTGGGAACTTGGGCCTTGGAGTTACGTGGCGGGAATATCCGGGGTTCGTCACGGACGCGGACACCCCGTCACCGCCCGGGCACCAATTTTCGCAGGGGCTGCGATTCCGCCACTGCCGGGGTCGCCCAAGAATTGGAATCCGGCGGTTAGGACTAAGGTGGCGCCGAAAAATCCGAGGGCCCCTTTTACGGGCCTCGGCCACCTGCGGACGCCCACATAATTGTTTCGGCGTCCGCGTCGGACGTCAACCGACGATAAATTATCCCCGGTCCCAGACCGCCGATGGAAGTTTTGCGCCCATTTTGAGCGCCTCGCGCCGGAAGTGGCGAACGCGGCAGCTCTCCGGCAACGCTCCCCAATACCGGAGGACCCAGAAGCTCCCTGTCGCCGCCTTACCGCCCGGGGTCGAGGTCCATGGTCCTGTCGGGGCACCCGTGTGGGCCGACACCCTCCAAGGAAGGTACAAGTGAGGGACCCAGAGGGTGTTCATCCGGCCCGTACGGGGCTATCGGACCATCTCCGGCGAGGCGGCGTGCCTGATGGCTGGCTCCTTGCCCTGGGACCTAGACGCAGAAACCTCGCGTCACTCTTCTTTGGCGCAGGGGCGGGTCCGGGGCTGTGGCCAGCCCCAGGAGAATAAGGGGCGGAGATGGTTGCGCCCCTTGCAAACAAGTGGGGTTGCGGGCTGGAGCACCCAGCGCCGGCCGTCAATGCCAGTTACCTTGCCCCCGTATTAAAGTGGGTGGCTAGAAAGAGGACCGGCTCCCTAACATTCCGCGCGACCAGGTTCTCTCCGGGACACGGGCTGTTTCGGGGTACCTTGCCGCGTGGCCGGTGGGGAGCCTGGAGGAGTGCCACCCCATTGGGCGGGCCGAAGGACGGCCCAGCACGCGCTGGAAGAGTGCCCAGCCTGGGTGAGCAACGCCGGAGAAGCTGCGTGGGTTTGGGCACGACCTTTCGCCCTGCTGTGGTACGCAGGATGCCAGAGAGCGAAAGGTCGGGGGCGCCGTCCTTTGCTTTTTGAGGAATTGATGGCCCAAGGAGGCCGCGAAAGGGACAGGGAGGGAGGCGCCCTGGCTATCCCAAGAAGAAGGCCAGGGCGCCGAAGAGTGGCGTACGCGCGCAACCTTCCCTGACACCTGAAGCCCTGGGGGCCGGCAAGAGGGTGCCCGCCCAGAAAGGGCTCAAGGGGAGCGCCGTGCTGTTTGTTCCGGGCCGGCGCCTAAAACGTTCCGGTGTCCCAACACACCCGGAGAAAACCCGAGAGGGCCACGTCGCGCCGGGGTCGCCGAAACTGTGATCAGTGCCCGGCCCGGCTAACGCAACGGCCCGAAAGGAACAACCGTTGGTTTTTATGGGTTTACCGGGCCGCTCCATCTTGGTCCGGGGCCCAATCCCCGCTGCCCCCCACTTTGGCGGGGAATCCGTAACTGGATTTTTCCAGGCAAAAAAAAAAAAAAAAAAAAGGTTCCTGGGTGTAAGGCCGGCCGTGGAGGAGGTTGCCCAAGCGGGCTGAACAAACCCCGCTTTTGATGCGGCCCTTAAGATTCGAGGGACGGGTTGAGGGTAGACGTGCCGCCCTTTTCCTGTCTCTCGCAACCAGGGGGAGTCGGGGGGAAGAGGGAGGTTTCCGTGGCCGCTTCCCTATCCTCCGCGACTAGGGCCCGTACCCTGATGCGGTGGAGGGGCCGGGGAGGGGGGAACATTCGGCATGGTGTCGTCGCTTCCTCCTTCGCGGGCCGAAAATGGAACCAACGGCGGGGTAACATCTGAGCCGGGCCGCCAGGGGCCGGGAAGTTTGGTCCCTTGCGTGGGTCAGGGAACCCTTAGTCCCAGGCCCCAGAACAGATTGGGGAATCTGTTTAACCCAACCACAGGGGCCGGGAGACGGGGGCAGCCCGACGCGCCCAGAGGGAAAGGCAGTCCGTAAGGCCAGATGGGCTCTTCGGCGGCCCAGCGCCGGGGGTTGCAGATGAGTAAAACGTTCCTGTGACCCCACCCAAAGGCCCAAGGAAGGAAAACGGTGGTTTTGGTCGGTGCGGTCCATCCTTGTCTTTGCCCCCCGAGGACGGGTATGGTAGGATTTCCCCACGGTAAAAAAAAAAAAAAAAAAAAAAAGGTTAGAAGAAGGTTGGGTTAGGTTGGGTTAGGTTAGGTTGGAAGTTAGGTTAGGTTAGGGGTTATTAGGTTTTTTTTTTTTTTTTTTTTACTGTTTTTTCCCGACATATGGGATCAGGGTCCTTTTCCTTTTTTTGTCTTAATTTTTTTGTACATTTATGTTCTTTTATGTTTATAATTTGGTTTTTATCTTTATTTCTTTTCTTTTTTTTTGTTTTTTTTTACATTTATTAATCTTAATTTATACTTTTCTTTACTTAATTCTGGTTTTTAATTTTTTTTTTTTTTTTTTTTTTTTTTTAACTTTCCAGGTAAGACGCTGGAATTCCATAGGCAGGCCTTTTTGAACATAATGTTCTATTTTGATCTTTTTTTATCTTATGTCTCTTATCTTGTACTTATCACTTATACATATCTTAATCTTATTCTACTTAATTCTACTTTCATTCGCCTATTGCTACTTAATACTACTTATTGCTACTTTTAATATAGAATAATATACTACATTATATAGTATCTTTTATTAATCTATTTTTTTTGTTTGCATATTTTATTACTTTGTTGCCTTGTAACTTGCAAAGGCTTCTGGGGTTCTCTTTATTAAAGCCAAGTTTCTTCTAATTTTCATTCCACCCTCGATGGGCCGGCTTGTCGGTCACTTCCAAAATTGGGCACCCGTCAGCAAATGAAGGGAGTTTGGAACCCCCATCCACTCCTTCCGGGTTGGTTCCGGCCTTACGGCGGAGATACTCCCAAACCCCTTGCCCTGTTAGCGCCCCCCAGCGTTGGACTAAGGCTCCAGGTTCCTTACCCCAACGGTACGCGCCGCCGCATTGGGGAAGAAAGGCTTGGGGTCGAGGCTGTTGGCTCTTATGTAGCGCCGGTTCCCTTCGTCAATGGACTCCTGTCGGAATCCTTTTGAGAATGAAACCGACACTCTTTCGTAATCCCGGCCGTTTCTCTTTGACGCAGGGCGGCCTTCCTCGCGGAAGGTCCGCCCCTTTCGTTCCCCTCCACACCCGCATGGGAATCCAGGGGTGGAGGCCGCCCCGATTTACCAGTTTTGGGATATCCCTCTTGCCTCTACGGCCAGGGTTGGGGTCCCCTACTCAGTGTCCTGGGGCGGACCCTTGAGGTTCCTTATATTTTGCAACTTCGTGCGGGATGTTGGCCACTTGACGGCCCCGGAGGCCAGTAGTTCCGTTTGGTAGACGGTAGGTTCCCAACTTTGGTTTCGACGTTTCTGCGGCACCTTCCCAAATGGACAATGCCGCGCCGACATTTTCTATTTTACTTCCGTCCTTGAAGATCTTAAGGACGGAAGTTATCTTGGGAGAACTCTTACCCGCCCTCCAGACAAACAAACCCGGCCCTACCTGTTCCGCCGGATGTGGCAAATTGAATAGGGCACAGGACTCCCCGCCCCGGTCACCTATCACTGCTTTGGGAACGGGCCTCTCCCCCTCGTAAAGGGTTGGCCCTTCCCCGGAACCCCTGGAGGTCCAAGGGAAGAATCCCAGCGAGCAATAAACCGGTTTAGCGGACCGTCCGGCCCTAATTAATCTTCCCAACCCTTTTTGCACCATGTTGAAGGCGCCCCGGCACCGGACCCTTCGTTGCCGGGCCCGGGCGCTCGCTGCGTAAAGGACGACCGGTTTCTACCCACGGCGGGTATATCTCCCAGGATCTCCGGGTTCAGGCCCCGCTCAATTTCCTTTTTATTAAATTTGGTTAAAGGGTTTGGACCCCATTGCAGACGTTTTTAAGTGGTTGGAAATGTCAACTTATAACCCGGGCCCAAGAACCCCAGTTTTGGATTATGTCTATGCATTTCCCAACCCGCAAACTGGGGTGTCATAAAACTTCCTAGTGGGAAGCATTGCCTTTGTTTTTGATGGGCAAATTTTAATTTATTTCTTTCCCCAGTTCCCGCACCGGAGCGAGGACTGGTTCGCCCTTTTTGTTGAGTCATGGCCCATCCCCGGTTAAAACCAGAAGGTTACATTTAAAAGTTGGACCAAAACCGCTCTTTATTCCGGCCCTTCTTCCAAAGAAGGATTTTTGAGAGAGGTTCCAAAACCCGTTTAGGGCCCCCAATAATCTTTTGGCCCACCCCGCTTGTCCGGACCTTCTTTCTTCCGGCAAACCTGACGGCACTTTTTCCCAACTTGAAGAAGCCTGTTCAAGGGGCGCCTCGGTTTGCCTTTTGGCTCCGCCAGCTGTTTTTTTGCCGGCCACCGGCATTTTCCAAAGGCCGGCCCTCAAAGCCAAGGGCGAGGGGCGGGATGCGGCCAGTCTTTTTCGAAACCCAACCGTACCTCCTTCCTACCAAGGGAATTAGGAAGCCGGCCCGGTTACCAGGCCCAGGGAAGGGGTCAAAGGGTGGCCGGGGTGACGGCCACTTGATAGCCGCAGGGAAGGATCTTTTCCAAATTTTCCCAAAAGGGGTCACAGGACCAATGGTCCCAAACTTTTGGGAACCTTTCTCCCCTTATGGCAACTGTCGTTTCCCTTCAACTCCTTGGGAAGGTAAGGGGAATAAGCTTGGGACCTTGGTGATCTTGGCGGGTTTTTAACCCATGGATAGTTCTTTAGTCCTGTTTCCCTTTTATTAAGTCCATCCCTGACCCCATTTAGCTCCTTCCGTTGGAAAGGTTTGAGCCCTACCAGCCCCACCAATTCTCTTTTAGGCCCACCCTCCCTCCCGCCTTATGGTCAGCCTCCCGTTTAAAATTTTGGATAGGGAAATCCCGGCCAACCCTTCTTTGCCTCTTTTGGGTTCCCAAGGTTTTACCCCGGAGGACATGGGAGTTCCCTTCGTCCTGGCTGCCTTTCTTTTTCCCGGTAAACCCAATCCCCATGAAACCCCTCTATCCGGCTTGGAGGAAGAAGGCCTTCCAGGGGAGGTTTGAGCCTTCCTAAGCGAAACCGGCAATTTTTGGGCCCGTGAGGAATGCCGAAACCCTCCGCCTTGACAAATCCCCTCATCGGGCTTGGTGGGAGGTTCCCAGGAAATTTTGGGAGTGGCTGCCGGAGGCAACTTCGTCCCCAACGCCGTAAACCAACCCGCCTTTGGGGTTCCGAAGGCCTCCTTGTGCCTTAACTGGGCCCCTTCCGATGGCCCTCCCCGCCTCCCCCCTCCTTTCCGCCGGTTCCCAACCACAAACGCCGGGGCCCCGGCCAAACCCCCAAAGGCCGAACAAAAGGGGGAAGAAAGGGCCCCGGGAGGGCGGTCCGATTTAGCGAAAAAGGCGTTAACGGCGGAAGGGGGGTCCACGGAGGGTGGAACCGGGTTGGAAACGGGCCGCCAAACTGGCCAAACCCCCCAGGCCCGCTGGCCCCCCAAAAGGGTTTGCCCCGGGCCAAAAAGGGGGTGGCAGGGAAACTTGAGGCCCCTGGCCTCGTCCCGGCTGGCTTTTAATCAAGGCCTGGCCAGGGCCATGGCCAAACCCCGGAAGAAAAAGGGGCCCGGGAAAAATGAAACCATTCCCAAAATGGCCAAAAAGCCAAATGGGGCAAAACTGGGAAAGGGGAAATAACCGGCCAAATCGGAAATGGCCCTCCGGGTTTCCTTTCCAAAATGAAAAGGGGCCCCAATCCTCCAAAGGTTCCGGGAAGGACTTCCGGGCCAACGGGGCCCGGAAAAGAGCCAACCAATTGGCAGCTTCGCCAATTGGTTGGCCCAGAAGGTTAAAAAATTATCCAGGCCCGAAAAGTGCGCAGATCTTCCATCCGGGCCTGATGATTCAATGAAAAAAGACGGAGGTGGCTGAGGCGGGCCCAAAAAGGCCTTCCCGGTTCCCCGTTTGGTCGGAGAAATCCGCCGGGACCGGACCGGGTCCTTGGTAAATAAAAGGTTGCCCTATCGCAGCCACCAAGAAAAATTATTGGTGGGCGCCTCAATCGGGTGGTTCGGCAGGTCAAACTGCTTTGGCGCGTCCGACGCTGCTTCCGGTGCCTTGAAATAGGGCCGAAGGGAGCAGTGTCATACGGGCGTCGACCCGCCAGTGCCTTTCCAATTGGCCAGCTGGGCCACCAGAGTAGAGGCTGCGGGCCGCGCCGCACTGCATCCCGTGCGCCGCGGTTAAAACAAACCCAAACCGCCAAATTGGGGGCGGTGCGGCCGCCCCCAAGCCCGGCAGGAGGCGGGGAACAAGGGAGGCCTGGGCTTAAACCAGGTGCCCAAGCCCAACGCTTCGGCTGAGGGGGACCCAAATGGCCGTCGAAAAAGATGGCCACGCTTGAGCATCCTGCAGACAAATCTGAACCACTGCGCCAGAGCTTCCGGATCTCTTGTTTCCAGAGCCTGGCGCAGTGGTCATTCGGTGGCTGTATGTCGGAAGTTTACGTTCCCCGGCAATAACTGGGCCGGGGACCTGTCCGCTGATACGGCAGTGGTCTGGGGACCTGCGGGGTCCCCTCAACCGGGACGTGGGTCCAGGCTTCGTCGGGCTCTGTTGGGAGAAATTGTAGTCGTTTCCGGTACTTTTCTCCCAACAGATCTCTAACCATTTCGAGGGCTAATGGACCGACTGGGGGTCACTGATCCGTTCTTACGGACCCTTCCTGTGCTGGTCGCGGGGATCTAACCAAATCACCGGCGGGGTTCACCTGGGCAGACGCCGGGGAAGGACATGGAGGAGGGCTCCTGGAGGTCGGGCTGTCGGTCTTAAACAGGGTTCGGTAAAACGTGTTCGGGCCCGGGCGGGTCGATCGTTGATGATTGTTCGCCAGCCCCGCCCCTGGTTCCGCCGGAATGGGCTGGAAAGGGTTGACGGGCGTCGAGACCCTGTCGGATCATCGTTACATCCGATTGGGGTCTCCGCCCTCCCAACCACCATCCGGCCCTGGCCGAACCCCGAGGGACGACGGCCCCAGGTGGCGCCCGGAAGCCCGGACCGAGGCCGCTGAAAGGGCGGCAATAGTGCAGTCGGGTTTCTGCGCCCGGTATTGTTGAATTGGAGGGGGGTAAACCGGGACGGCAATGTCACGGGGTGTGACGCGTCGATGTCCCGGGCCAAACGTCTCCCCAAACGCCGGGTATTGGGGAATCCGAAACGCCGCGATGCGAGAGCTTGCATCCGGGCGCAGCGCCAGTACACCCTTGTCGGGGTCGACGGGCGCAGAGACCCGGCCCTGGGCCGAATTGCTCCCCTCTTTCAGCCGAAAAGTTGGCGTCAAAGTGGGAATAGCCGAGGCGATCGCCGCGGTTAGGGAGGGTTTTGGCGGCGCTAGACGGGACCCGGGGGGCGGCCCTATAAAATGGTAATGAACAGGCTTGGTCCTTGGGCCCCCACCTCACCGAGAGTTCCAGCGCCGCAGATGGTAGCCGGGATCGCCGAGGCTTTATTCCCACAGGAGAGGAGCCACGGCACCTTCGATGGTCCCCAGATGGCACGGGATGAGGCACCCAAGTCCAAGGCCCAAAGTCAGCCCGGGAGAGTTCTGCAGCCCTTCCCAAAAATGAGGGCAAACACACCGCCCCGGGTCCTAATGGTTCCGGGACGCGCCAAGGCTGGCCCTGGGGACCCTGACCCCAAGTGAGGACGGATGTTCCCTGCCTGTCGTAAGCCTTAATACCACAGGGTGGGAAGACAGGCCAGACTCGTCCTCATCCAAAAGGAGGGGCGTCCGGCGGACTCGCCCCGCCACCAGGCCGATCGTGCTGTTGGACGATGTGGGTAAACTCTTTGAGAGAATCGTGGGGCCCGCATCGTCCGCCCTGGGCCGTCGGTTCCTCTGGCCGGGTGGGATGGCCCGCAAGGGCCGGTCGACCGTCCCGCGGTGCTGGGTCAGGTCCGGCGCAGGATGCGGTGACTCGGGGGGGTGTTTGGCGGTGTCCCGGAATCGCCAACGCATTAAACCCTCCTGGGCCTTCCGAAAAGGACCCGGTCACCACGGGGTGCCTCCCCACCGCCAAAGGGTGGATCGGGGCCCACCTGTCGCATCGACGGTCGAGTTCCCGTGCCGGATGGGACCCGGAACCATCGAGGTGTCGTTGGAGTTCCAAGGGGGTTTGGGACCGCTTTTGGAAGTTGGTTTCGATTTGGGCATGGCGGCAATATCGGGGTGTCGAGTCCGGTTCGCGGACGACATCCTCGTCACCGCCCGGGCACCAACCTTCCAGGGCTGCGATTCTCGCCACTGCCGGGGTCGCTCTTTGGGCCTTCCCGGTTAGGGACCAGAGGTGGCGTCGGGTAAAATTTTTGCTTTTTACGGGCCTCGAACGCGCCCCGCGGACGCCCAAATTGTTTGCGGCGTCCGCGTCGACGTCAAGCCGACGATGAAGTATCCGCCTGGTCCTAAGACCGCCGATGGTTTTGCGCCCATTTTGACGCCTCGCCCAAATTGGCGGAGCAGCGGCAGCCTCGGCAACCGCTCCCCAACACCGGAGGACCCAGCAGCTCCTGTCGCCGCCTGTACGCCGGGTCGTCAGGTCCATGGTCCCGTCGGGCACCGCGTGGGCCGACACCCTCCAAAAAGGGAGGCGGTGCTGGGGAGAACCCAGAGGGTGTTGGCAATCCGGGCCGTGGGGCTACCGGACCATCTCCCGGCGAGGGCTTGCCTGATGGCTGGGGCTCCCTTGCCCTGGGGACCCGGGGGAAACTCGCGTCACCTTCTTCTGGCGCGAGGGGGGGTTCTCGGGCTTCAGGCCAACCCCAGAAGAGATAAGGGGCGCAGAGACGAATTGCGTCCCTTGCAATACAGGAGGGGGCGGCTGGAGCACCCCAGGCCGGCCGTATACGGGCGGAAAGCCTTACGCCCCGTAAAAGTGGTGGCTGGGGGCCCCCAACATTCCGCGCGAGCAGGTTCTCCCGGGACACGGCTGTTTCGGAGGTACCGGCCCGCGTGTACTGGAAACCCACGGAAAAGTGCCACCACTGTGGCGTATGTCTGAAGAGACGGCCCAACACGCGTTGGAAGGTGCCCAGCCTGGGTCGAGAACGCCGGAGCTGCGGGTGTCATTAAGGGGACCCTTGCTTCCTGCCGTGGAAGCAGGATGCCGGGGAGCGAAAGGTCGGGGGGCCGTCCTTGCTTTTCGAGGACGTGATGGCCCGGAAGGGCCGGGAAAGGACAGGGGGCCGAGAGCCCTGGCTATCCAGAAGAAGCCGGGCCCGGAAAAGTGGCAAATTTGCCAACCTTCCCCGACACTGGGCCCGGGCGGCCGGCAAAGGGTGCCCGCCGCCCGGAGAAGGGGCTAAGAGGGAGCCGCCGTGCCGTTTGTTCCGGCCGGCGCCCAAAGCGACGTTCCGGGGTGTCCCAACACACCCGGAGAGAAAAGGCCCGAGAGGGGGCCACGTCGCGCCGGGGTCGCCGGAAGACTGTGATCAGTGCCCCGGGGCTACAGGACAAAGAAAAGGAACAACCGTTTTTTTTAGTGGGTATACCGGCCGCTCCATCTTGGTCCGGGGGCCCACATATCCCTGCTCCCCCTCACTTTTGGCGGGAATCCTAACCGGATTTTTCCAACGGCAAAAAAAAAAAAAAAAAAAAAAGGTTCGGGGGGTTGTCAGATCTTCCCATCCGGCGCGTCCCAAGGTTGCGGATAGGACGCCCCCCAGAATATGGGTTTACTTCTGGCCGGCGCGGACAAAACAACAGGGGGCCATCTCTTCCGTTAAAGGGGAGATGGGGAGCAGTTCTCCCCAGGTGAGGTTGGTGGCGGGCCCAGACCTGCTCCCTTCCCCCTTTTGTTAAAGGGGAACACGGGATGCGAGGTTACCACCCAAAGTGGTAGAGCCTCGCCGAAACGTGATGTTGAAAGAACAAAGGTATGAAAGAGCAAAGGTATGAATGTGTGGGGATTGGGGCAAAGGGAAAGAGGCTGATGAAGAAGTCCCGGAGGGACGGTGATTTCCGTTCGGTATTGCACCTCGGCTTTCCAAACCCGGGCATCTCGGCCTGTCGGTGTCGTGGATCCGTCTCGCGGCCCTGCGGAGGTGTGATCCCGCCTTATTGGCCGGACCGCGGAGGAACCAACCTCTTAAAAAACCGTTGATCCGGCGTTGTGGTACGGGCGTCGGGTGCTTCCCAAAGGCGGCTGGAACGACACCCAGCCATTAACGGCCCAACCTGGGAACTTCCCCCCCCAGGCGTATTTAGGGTTACCGGTGCTAATGGTCCCTGGCCCGGGTGGACTTCCATTTACCTATTTTGTGGGTTTGGAAATTAAAAACCAAACCAAAAACTGGGGTAAGATCGACATCAACGATGACAACGGCATGATAACGGACACCGAATTAGCCATCAAGGATGGTGAAAGGAGAGGGACCGGAATTTGAAGGGCCCCCGATGGGGTGGCGCGGGATTTCGCCGAAATTCTTCAGGAAGGCACTGGGAGGAACGGCCCACTCAAACCCGAGTCTTCTGGGAAGAAGATCACCGGCTTAAGCTGCCAGCGGCAGAAAGGATGACGACGAACAACCCCGTCTCCCTTACAACGGGACGATCGCGGCGTTTTTGGAACGCCCTTACCGCGGCCGCTTGGTCGCGGTCGAGCAGCAACAGCAACAGGACCCACCACTGACCCGGTCCTGCTGGCCAAAAAGAGGAAGGCCAAGAGCGGCGGGCGGGAAGGACCCCGCCTCGAAGGAAATTTGGAGGCCGCCGGAGGGAGAGGCCGGACGGATGTTAACGGCGGAGGGATGCAAAAGGGTCAGAAATCCCGGATATTCCCAATTTTGCCACGAGATCCAAACCTGAAGGGCCTTACGTAGGCCAAAAGGCCTCCGCCGTAAAACGGTCGGTGGAGTAATGGCCCTTCCACCCAGTCGGCCGAGATCCCAAATACTCGGGGCCGACAAAAACTTCTAATGGCTGGGTGACCCGGGAAAGTGCGGCGGCTAAGGCCGCTTGAGAAGGAGCCGGCAGCCGAAAGCCGCTGCCAGGATGAGGGTCCCGTTGAGGACTGCCTACGGACTTGGGAACAGGATCCCGGCGCCTTTCGGAAGCGTGGGCCCAATGTTTCAAGGCCCTGCGACGTTCAGCCCTTCCCAGAAGCGGTTACGTCCACCCGGCGCCGATAAAAGAGGGCCCCGACGTTTCGGCAGTGGTGAGGCCAGCGCTGCCCCTGCCGCACCCTTTTCTGCCCCTGCTGCCCCTCCGCCCCGCTACGGCAGCGCCGGTGGACAGCGGCAAAAGAACTGCGACGCCGAAGGGTGGGCCTCCGCAAGTCTTCCCCAAAAAGGACGGCGGAAAAGGGCCCCCGGAACCCCAGGCCAGGGGCGACCAGCGCCACGAGTGGGCAACGGCGGCACCAGGGCAGTCTACCGATGGTGGACGTTGGTGAAGGCCAAGAGGCCGCCTGGCGCTTTCCCAAAGTGACACCGGCAACAAAGGGGTGGGAAACAGGCCCCTAGCTCGTCGGTTGTAGAATCAAGCTGCAAGCTTGGGGCAGCCGAAAGGGTCACGGGGCCGACTTCCAAGATGCCAAAAGCAAATACAAACTGGAGGATATCACGAGGCCCGTTTCCCAAACGGCAACGGGGCCCGGATTTCCCAGGGTTCCGGGGCCGACAGGGGAAAGGCCAACCAATTGGCGAAAAACTAATTGGTTTGGCCCAAAAAGGTATCCAGGCCCGAAAATTGCGCAGATCTTCGCATCTCGGGCCTGGATGATTCCAAGAAAAGACGGGGTGGCTGAGGCGGAAGGCAAAAAGGCAGCTGCCCGGTCACCCCAAGGTCGGAGAAAATCCCGCCGGGCCGTCCGGCCGGTGGAGTGGAGTGGTGAAACGCCCTATCGCCGCCAAAAAAATAATTGGGGTGGGCGCCCCTAATCGGGTGGTGCTCGGTGAGGTCAAACTGCCGGCGCGTCCGATGGCTGCTTCCGGTGCCTCGGAAAGGGGCCGAAGCGGAGCAGTGTCATACGGGCGTCGACCGGCAGTGCCTTTCCCCTGTGCCAGCTGGGCCACCAGGAGGGTTGCGAGGCCGCGCCGACTCCATCCCGCCGGGCTAACCAAACCCGGCTGGCCCAAAACTGGGCAGTGCGGCCTGCACCACCAAGCCCGACAGGGGGGCGGAAAAAGGGAGGCCTTGGGCTTGAAGCCAGGTGCCCAAGCCCAGCGCTTCCCGGCTGGGGGACTCAAATGGCCGTGAATAAAGGAAGCCGCCGCTGAGCATCCTGCAGAAGCCTGAACCCTGCGCCAGAGCTCAGGATCTGTTTTGGAGAGGCGCAGGGCATTCCAGGTGGCCGTTGGTCGGAACCGATTACGTTCCCCCGGCAATAACTGGGGCCGGGACCTGTCAACAGGCAGTGGTCTGCGGGACGGTGGGGTCCCTCCCGAGGGACGTGAAGAAGGTCGGGCTTCGTTTCCCCTGTTGGGAGAATTGGCTTGGTTGGTTTCAACCATTTTTCTCCCAACGGATTCTCGCCGACCTTAAAGGGCTACCTAGACCGATTGGGGTCCGATTTCCTTACGGACCCCTTCCTGTGCTGGTCGCGGGGATCTCAACGCCAAATCACCGGCGGGGTTCACCCCGGGCAACCGCGCGGGGAAAACATGAAGGGCTCCTGGGGTCGGGCTGTCGGTCTTAAACAAGGGTTCCAGGGAACAGTGTTTCGAGCCCAGGGCGGGTCGATTGGATGTATCGTTCGCCAGCCTCCCGCCGGGGCTCCGGGCCGGAAAAGGGTTTGGGGCCAGACCCTGTCGGAATCATCGTTACATCCGGATTCCAGGGCTCCGCCCCTCCTGGACACCCATACCGGCCCTGGCCGGACCCGAGGGACGACGGCCCCAGGTGGCGCCCCGGAAGCCTGGACCAAGGGCTGGAAGGAGGGGGCAATGGTGTGGGGTTTCTGCGCCCGATATTGGTTGATGGTGGGGAGGCGGTTAAACCCGGGACCGCAATGTCCGGTGGTGACGCGTCGATGTCCCGGGCCAAACGTTCCCTCAAACGCCGGGTGTACTGGTGGAATCCGAAATCCCGCGATGCGTGGCCAATCGGGGCGGCAAACACCCGGTCGAATTGGCCGGGAGACCCGGCCCGAAGGGGTTTCGCCCTTTCAGCAGCGGATTTTCGGTGGGAATAGCCGAAGGCGATCGCCCGGGCTAGGGAGGAAGTTGTTGGCGGCGCTAGACGGTGACCGTGGGGGCGGCCCCAAAATGGTAATGAAATTTGCCGGGCCCCCACTACCGGGAGTCTAGGCGCCGCAGATGGTAACCGATCGCCGAGGCTTTATTCCAAGCAGGGAGCACACGGCACCTTCGGTGGTCCCCAAAATGGCACGGATGAGGTCGACCCGGTCCCGGGAAGCGCCGGAAGTCCGGCCCGGGAGGTTCCTGGCAGCCCTTCTAAAAATGAGGGGCCAACGCCCCGGTCCCGATGGCATTCGGGAAAGCCGGCGGGTGGGGGTGGGCCCTGACGCTCGGGCCCCGGGTGAGGGGTGTTTTGGCCTGTCCTGGCTCCCAACCTTAAACCCCTGGGTAAGGAAGGCAGAACCGGGTCCTCCCCTTGCAAGGGGTCCGGGGCCCCTCCGCCCACCGACGTGCGGTTCCCGTGGAAACTTTGGAAATCGGGCCCGCTGTCCAGCCCTGGGGGACGTCCGGTAAATTGGCGGGTGGCAATGGGGCTTCCGGGGTCGACCGTCCACCGGGTTGCGCGGGTCAGGTCCCTTTACGAGGAGTGGTTCTCGGGCCCAGGGTGCTTTAGTAATTGGGGCCACCGGCATGGCCAATTCAAAAATCCCGGGCCCTTTATTTAAAGGAGGCCTTACCCGGGCGCCCCCTAACCCGTTTGCGGGTGCTGGGCCCCACCTTTCGCATCCGACCGCCGTGGGTTCCCTTTGGCCGTGGGCCCTGGAATCGAGGGGCCGTTTGGAGTTCCCCAAACCCGGGGCCAACGGCCCTGTGGGAACGTTGGTTTTGTGGGGCCCCTTGGGCCGCAAATCCAAAGGGTTCGACGGGCAAATTGTTGGCGGACCGGGCCCCCGGGCTACCGGCCCTGGGCACCCTTTGCCGGGCTGGTTCCTTGCCCCGGGCCGGGTCGCCTCAAGGCACTGGGCGCAAGGGCGGGTTAACTGGGGGCGTTTCCGAAAATCCGGAGTTGGCCTCCTTTACTTTAAGGGGGCTTCGGAACCCGCGCCACCTCGGAAACGCCCCCCATTAAAGTGGTGGCTAGAAGGGACACGGCTCCCTCATTCCCGCGACCAGGTTCCCGGGACACGGGTTTTCGGGATACCGGCGCGTGGCCGGTAGGACCCACAGAGGAGGCCACCATGCGTATGTGCCGGGAGACGGCCCAACACGCGCTGGAAGAGTGTCCAGCCTGGGTCGAAACGCCGAGAGCTGCGTAGGTCGGGGGCCGACCTTTCGCTTCCGCCGTAGTGCAGGATGCGAGGCGAAAGGTCGTGGGGCGCCGTCCTGCTTTCTGCGAGGACGTGATGGCCGGAAGGAGGCCGCGAAAGGGACAGGAGGCCGAGGCGCCCTGGTTATCCGCAGAAGAAGGCCAGGGCGCCGGAGCGGGTCGCGCGCAACCTTCCCTGACACTGGAGCCCTGGGCGGCCGGCAAGAGGTGTCCGCCCCGCCCAGAGGAGGGCTCAGAGGACGCCGTGCCTGTTTGTTCCGGCACGGCGCCTGGACGTTCGGTGTCCCAACACACCCGGAGAAGAGGCCCGAAAGGCGAGGGCCACGTCCGGGGTCGCCGAAGACTGTGATCAGTGCCCGCGGCCCGGCTACAGCGACATGAGAAAGGACAACCGTTGGTTTTTAGTGGAACCGGCCGCTCCATCTTGGTCCGGGGCCCACATATCCTGGATTTTCACGAAAAAAAAAAAAAAGTTAGGTTAGGTTGAGGTTTTTTTTTTTTTTTTTTTTTTTTTTTTCCTCTTTTGGCAGTCATTGCCAGAGACTTATTTCTTATTTCGTATTTTCATTTCTTTTCTAACATTATTTTCTTTTTCTTATACTGTCATTCCTCTTACTTTACTATTTTTACAATTTTGTTACATTAATGTTATTTTACATTACAATTTTTATACGTTAATTTGCAAAATCTACATTAAAATACAATACAATACCTATTTTTACATTTTGTTCTACAATTTGTGTTATTTAATTCAAATTTGTTCGTTACGTTACATAAAGTCTTTTAATATATAAAAATAAATACAGTAATAACTATTTATAATAGCATAACACTTTTACTTAGTCATTGAGATATACTTTTACTTACTTGCTTCTATTTATTTTATTTTTTCATTTACTATTTTATTATTTTAATACAATATTCAATAAAATCATTTTTAGTTTGCTTGTTACATATAAGGGTTCTCAGATTTTCTAATTTACTTTAGATCCGGTTTTTGATTCCAAGTTATGTCCGTTCTGCAGTGGACGGCATTCTATTATCAGATGGATTATTGTCTCTTTAGCATCGGGTCGCAGATGCACAGCTCCTTGCACTTGAAGCGGCTCAGGCCTGGCGAACCCCCGTGTCCCGTTAGCAGTTGCGTAGGATGAAAGTTGTTGAAGTGGTAATAGTGAATTTGTATGCTGTGTATATATCGGGGGAAAATTTTGTGGTCGGCTGTTTGTTCTTCTTGGTATCTCCGGTCCATTCATGAAGAGTCCCTCTGATTTGTCTCTTCATAATGAAACCGGGCATTCATCTAGTCTGGTCTTTTTGATGTGCAATCGGCATGTTTGGCTAGTATCCCTCTCATTTCCCGTTATGCCCATGTGCCTTCACCCAATACAGGAGAGATTTTGCCTTGTTCGTTTGCCTTGATGACGTTGTGCTGTGCTTTTGTTGTAGAGGATGCTTCGCCTCGCTGTTGCAGATTTCTAGTCAGCCCTAGAGTCCTGAATATCCGATGGAGTCTTCTACTCTTCAAGGCCATTTCCGTTGCTTTTAGACAGCCAAAGTTCGGCTTGATAGGACGGTGCAGTGGGACGACAGCTTGAGCTTTTTGGATTTGGTTCGGTCCATCTTTCCCATAAGGAGAGACAGCCCGACCTTACCTCAGCTTGCTGCCGTCCGTGTAAATTCTGGTCTCCAGAAGCCAGGGTGTTGATCTGCTCTTTGGTTATCTAGATGGTCGTACTTCAGGTGTGGTTTGCATGCGGGGTAATGATTGGCATAGTGTTTCTCTTTCTCTTCCCTGTCCCGAAGGAATGTTCCGTTTTATGTTTCCGGATTTCGAAAAGTTGCCGCTTTCTTTGATACGAGGTCGAGGTAAAGATCCAGACAGTCGAGCGCGGCGTTGAGAGATACCGTTCTGTACGCCCGGCAGATTTTCGAGCGAAACCTCCTTGAACAGCATTTAGCTGTTTCTTGATGTTAATTTGGATGCGGATTTCGCCCATGCTCCACAGCGTAAGTGATGACAGGTTCCACTGCAGCATGTAAATGTTCTTGACTATTTCCGTTAATCCCATGTAATTTGCCTCTACTTAGTTGTTGAATTTCTGTGCTTTTCTTAAACTTTGTAATATGTTCATTGAAGGTTAATTTCTGATCTATTGTTAGCCTAGTAGTTTAATGATTTTCCATTTTATTGAGTCCCCTTGCTCAGGCATGGGTGTCTACTAGTCTGTTGGTGATGACCAGGTAGTTAGGTTAGGTTAGGGGTTAGGTTAGGTTAGGTTGGTTGGTTAGGTTGGAGTTAGGTTAGGTTAGGTTAGTTTTTTTTTTTTTTTTTTCTTAAGCTTATTGTTATAGTTTTAGAGGTTTAATATTATTTGAGTCTCTTTAATATGAATTAGGTATTATGATGCTTTTGTTTTCTGTAGGGAAGCGTGAACTGGCAGATCGCTATTTGATACGGTTCTGACCAGTATTTTGCATCTTCCTGACAAGGTAGGTACATATGTATAGATATATATATATTTTTTTTTTTTTTTTTTTTTTTTTTTTAATCAATTTTGTTCATTGGATTTTCCTTATGTTTCCTTATTGATGATTATCAAAATGATGTGTGATTTATATTGACTTTTTATGATTTCTACTAAATTATATGGAGATACTCTTTGCTGCATGGCAAGTCTCTCATGATCATAGTCTTTTGCGGCGAACACTTGCAGTGCTTCAGTAGATGTCTTATTGTTTGCTTGAGGTTTTGTCGTGCAGGTATCGTCTGGTACGATCTTAAAACGGTGAAGGTATGACTTTGTGTCCGTATTCAGAGTATTTGGGTGAGCTCGAATGATGTTGCTGTGCATTTTGGAATTTCTTTTTGAGACTTTTAAATTATGTAGTGCTAGTGTGACTTCTTGCGGTATTTTCAGTATCCGACCATGGCGTAATGTTGTGCGCGAAGCTTTATTTTATATAAGAAATTGGGAACCGAGTAGTCTTGAGGCCTTTGCATGCGTGTCTGTTACTTGCTGCCGCATCCGCCTGCTCTTTGACCCTGAAATGTCCTTTAACCCAGTCTATGTGTATATTGTGTGCTGGTTATCGTGGATGGTCGTAATATTTAAGCCACAGGTGAGTGCTTCTGTTATTAAGGGCATAAACTGAAGAGAGAGAGTCATAAAGATGGTGTGGGTGCTTACCTACTATCCATTGGCATGCTTTCCAGATGGCAACAGCTCTTGCTTGAAATACTCAGTAGCTACTGTAATTTGTATTTTTTGTTATGGTGTCGCAGGTTCTCGTGTCGGTAAAGAACGAATGCGGCGCTAACTGACCCGTCTTCCTGCTTTCATTTCGTCAGTATATACTGAGTGGCTGGTGCTATTCTTCGTTTCCTGAACGAGAGGGTGTTGAGAGGGGGCATGGTTTAATAGTGTTTTCTAGCGGGATGTACAGGTTCCTTGACGTAAGCAGGTCTTTCAGGGATGTCATCAGAGGAGTTCGGTGTTTCGGTGAGCCTGACTTTTCGGTTTGATGTACTTCCGGAATTTTGAGGTCCATAAATTGAGCGAGAGCCAGAGCAGCAGAGGTCGAGATGGCGTGAATCCTTCGATAGCTTTTATATAAAGCCACGCTGCATGCTGGCCGTCAGAGATTTTGGATGTATCGCTTGTTCAATGGCGTGGTTCTGGGCCACCCCGCGGCATAGGTGATGATTGGCCTGATGACTCGAAAGATAGATGGTCCGCATCGCCCGGATGATAATCAGGTTGGTCGGGAGCACAAGCACAGCTTATTAAACATTCGTGTTGCTTTTCCAGAACGCTGTACGTGGCGGCCAACAAGAGTTTCTCATCTAGAATAATGCCCAGTTTGATCTCTTTGCTGCGGTGGTTAAAATTTGACCTTCCATCTCTACCTAAGAGTTCGCCTGGGGGTAAAGGCAATACGTTTTTGCGAACAACGTGAGCTGACGCTTGCCCAGTCCGCCACCTTCAGCACTACGTTCGCAAGCCTTGCAGGTTTACGTTGTTATGGTGACAACCATTATCACGTCTCATGTAGGCCTGCAAGTGGCATCCAGGTGGTAGTTGGATTGTAGTAGTTCATCAAGAATGATGTTCCAGTGCAGGTCCACACACCGAGCCTTGAACGATCCTTGCCTGTTGCCTGATACGCGAACTCCGCCGTGATCTAGGATGACGTGTCTGTCCTGGAGGTAGTTTTTAAGCCAGTAGAGCCTGGGCAACGCACTTCACGAGGATGCAGGGAGTGAGGGCCGGGCCACCAGGTTGTCAAAAGCCGCCCTCATGTCGAGCGAGACGGCGGGCAACCTGTACTTATCCTGTTTGGCCTTTCTGTATGGGATTAATTAATTGTGAATGGCGTCAACTGTGCCATTTGCTCCTTGAAGCCGAATTGTTTGCTGCTAATATTTTCTGTGGTTGATGCCCAGTGCATGATTCTTTGGTGATGAGTTTTTCTAATAACTTTCCCAGAACGGGATGAGTCCAATTGGTCGGTAGGAGGTAAGGAGGTAGTTGTCTCTTCCTGGTTTTGGGATGATTTCTTTTGACATATGCGGTTTTCCATTGATCGGGGAAGTGATGAAAGTGAAAGTAACGGTTCATAATGTCGGTGATTAAACGGTATGCGAATGTGAGTTGTTTGCATATACAGCTGTTAAATGGTCCAGCCTGGGGCTTTTTGATTCATCAGAGTTACACCCATTACCTCCCTCCTCGGTGAAAGGTAGGTCATCATTTGAGTCTACGGAGATTACAGCATGCAATGCAGTTGGTGATGGCAAAGGAGGTCTGGAGTGTTTGCAGGATAGAATGTTCCAAGAGAGTCGCAGTCTCGTTGCATTGGTGGTGAATTGTTTTATACCATAAGGGTGGCCAGGCTGCCCAGTTGGTCTCAGGAACGCCCCAAGGTGACCACGTTCTCTTTACTGTGTAATTCATGAACTGGCAGTTTGTAGACTCATCCTGTAAGGCGCTAGCGTAGAGAGCCTTTTGATTTCCTTGCCTAAGTGAGGGTCTGTGGCAGGTCCCACTTCGGCCGTGCAATCTGTGGTGCAGGTCTATCACCCTTTTGAGCAGCCTCGCATCACTTGTTCCACCAGAGTGGTCTGTGTTTGCTTCCCGTGGCTGCTGATTTAGTGCAATGATGCTCATGCCTGGGTGTGAGTGATGTCCGACTTTCGTGGAGGAAAACTTGATCTCAGGCTTGAACTCCATCGACATCTCTGTTTCATGATCCTGAGCTGCTGTTATGGAGGTATTTCTGAATGATGTCCAGTTGCTTTTCAGTCTTATAAAGAAACGTGGAGGTGTTTTCACGGATTTATTTGCTTTGGTATCAGAAATCAACTCTACTGCGTTGTGTTGGGAGGTGGGGCGCTTTACATGCCATCCGAGATGCTATTATAAAGGTCGCTGGATGAGAGTGGAGGTCGATAATGGAAGATCTGTTAGCCGTGAGGATGGTTTCAAATGTGAAAATGCCCTGTAATATATATGTATAGTCACGGTTGTGCCAGTTCAAGCAGTGTTGTGCCTCTGAGGTTCGCCCTCTTACTCCCACGATGGTGCCGTCCATTAAAGTCGCCTCCTAGGATACCAGCCTCCTACGGCTTTGAGAAAGACGTCCAGGAGCCCAAGGTGTTAGGAGTCTACGTCAGCTCCAATGTAAGCTGAGGCTATATTTTCTTATGACCTGTCGTTATTTGAATCACTAGTTTGCTGAAGAATATTGTGATAGGCCGAGGACGGAGCTCATCTTTTCTTCGTCAGTATGCATGTTCTCTGACCGCTCACCGTTGAGAACGATGATAATCCCTGGATGTTAATTCGTTACATCACCGCGCCCGCCATACGGTTCGATATGAGCTAGTATCGATCATGTTAGAAAGCACTTAAAAAACTCGTGCCAGCTAGTTCTGGATTTATCGACGTTGCATTGTAAAATATGGGTTTCTTGTTATAATTAGTCTGTGCCATAATCTATTTTGTCAATAATTTTCGTCTCATGGAAATCAGTTAGGGCAGTTGTGTGATGTGGCGCGTGTGTAATGTGGTGGCTGGAATCGAGGTTGTGTTTTGACGCAATTTATGCACTCCCGCTGATCACCAGCAGTCGGCTGCAGTGGGAGGAACTACCGTGCGCGCAGTGCTGTTCCGTTTGATGGACACTCTGTTTCAGTATAATGCTTTAGGCACTTGCGGGTACCGCATGGTAACCTCTCAATGGATATGTTGATGGTCGACGCAGATTCTGCCCAGGTTTATGCACCTGCGCGCCACTAGCTGTGCCAGGTAGGACGGCGTTGTGGCGGTTGGGGTTCCGGCTTGAGCGCGAGAAGCGAATCTCGTCCTCCCGTTTAATGACGTTATGAGTTCGGCCTGCTGGCTGATTATACTGACTAGATCTTCAGAGGGAACGTCCTTGAGACGCCCTTCAGTATGACCATAGGTGCAGCCCAAGAGTGTCTGGCGTGATGAATGCTGTTACTAATCCGATCAAGGGTGTCGTTTCTTTTGTTCAGCGGTACGCAACCCAATTTAGTTTGTTATTGGACACCGCCATCGGGGCGAAACCGAGAGTTCTTAAAACTAGTCACATGCCCAGGCCTCTGATGGTCCGTTAGATTTTACCCGTTTTCGCGGGACGTATAATGGCCGGTTTGTAGGTGGATGCCTTTGAGTTTGGGGTGACTGTACGGTGGCGGCTGAGTTGGTTTTGGGTCTTAATGTTGCAGCTTGTGCGTACGATGGCTGGTTGATGGAGCGTCAGCGGCATGTTATGTTCAGTCATCAGAGTCTTCACCAGCAATCTCCTCCTTCAATCCTCGGGCAGGCGTATGGCGGCGAGGGGGAAGCTGATGGTGGTGTCAGTGTGAGCGTCAGTTCCAACACTCTCGTCGCCCCGCGAATTTCCGCTGCAGAGCAGATGAGCCTCTTGTTGGCTGCAGACGCCTTCCTCGGTGACGGTGCGGTTATGGATAGAACAGTTTACGGACTGTGTCTAAATATGTTTCCCTGCTATTTATATCCCTGCAGACGCGGGCATGGAGTTTTAGTCAGCCAGGAGCCATTCAAAGTTTACGAGCAAAATATTTCTAATTGTTGATGAAATTCACCCAAGCCAGGAGGTAAGGTGAGGGTACAACTTTTTCTGTTTTTTTCGCAGATATCGCGTCTATTTGTGTGGTGGTGTTATGAGAAGAATCAGGAGGATTGCAGGAGTGAATTTTGAAAAATGTGGATTCTAAGTCGGATTTACTTGCGAAAAATGGGAGGAATGCACAACCCAAAACTGTGTAATGGATTCTGCTGAAATCACTTTTAATAGGTAGTACTTACCTGAATATTACTTATGTTGTAAAAACAGAGCAGTAGGTGTGACGGTTTGAATAAAAATTAATTTTGGAAAAAGAATTGTGTATGGAACAGATTCATTACAAAAACTGAACACAGCTTACATTTGGTATTAAATGGTGGAAAAATTGGTTCAATTATTGAGAAAGCTAGAAGAACAAAAGGAAGATTGCCATGAGTTAGAGATATTTTTGGGAACTGGGAAGAAGTTAGGGGTTAGGGTTAGGTTAGGTTAGGTTAGGTTAGGCTAGGTTAGGTTAGGTTAGGTTAGGTTAGAACAGTGAAATAAAGTTAGTTAGGCGAAGGAAGCAGTTAGGGGTTAGGTTAGGCTAGGGTTAGGCGTTAGGTTAGCTAGGAAGCAGTTGTGCTTTTAGCCGAAGTAGCGAAGTTAGGTTAGTTTTTTTTTTTTTTTTTTTATATTTTTCCGTGTTTTCCCTGACATATGGGATCAGGAACTGTTTTTGAAATGTCTTTTGCATTATGTGTTTTAGATGCACTTGTTTTTCATCATTTTCAATGCTTTTGATATTACTATTAATTTTATATGCATCTTAAGTCTATTTTTATTTTTTTAAAGCTCAGGTAGATGCTTGGGTATCTGCAGTTAGGCAGTCTTTATTTTCGTATATACTAGTCCCCATTTTAATCTACATTTTATCTTACGTCTACTTATATTTTGTATTTATCTTAATTGTTTATATACATCTTATACATATCTTATTATACTTATTTGCTACTAACATTCAGCCTATTGCTACTTATTACTTATTACTATTTAGATTATAGACTTACATATACTACATTATATATGTATTCACTAAATGCTATTTTATTGTTTGCATATTTTGTTACTTTATTACCGTACTGCATCAGTTCTTCACAGGTGTCAAGTTCTCGCTTATTTTCAATCCACTTTCAGCTGATCACTCTCCAACATTGACACTCCGTCAGCAAATGGAGCTTCTGGAGCCTCCCATCGCACCTGGCTACCGCTTGTCCTGCACTTGAAGGTGGAGATACTCCGCAAACCCCGTGCCCCTGTTAGCGCCTGCACCAGCGTTGACTGGAGCTCCAGTTCCAACCGGTACGCGTCGACCGTAGTTACAGAGCTGTGGTCGAGGCCAGTTGGTTTCATTACAGAAGCGCCGGTTCACTGTCAATGGACTCTGACGGAGTATCCTTTGACGAAATGAACCGACACCTTCGTAGTCCGCTGTCTTTGTACGCAGGCAGCCTCGCTGCGAGAAGGTCTGTCTTTCAGTTACCTCCACCCGCATGTGTTTTAATCCAGCAGGAGGCCAGAGTCGCCTGATTTACCAGTTTGGCGATATCCTCTACCGCTGGCCAGCGGGTGTGGGGAGCTGACTTCCTACCAGTGTCTCTAGGAACTTGTTACATTTTGCAGCTTCGTGCAGGATGTTGAAGTGCCACTTCGACGGCCCTACGGAGATGCAGTTCCGCCTGGTAGACGGTGCAGAAGTCTCCAACTTTAGTTTCGGTTTTATTTCTGCGGCACTGTCCCAAATGACAATGCCGTTTAATTTTTGTTTTCAGCCTGGCTTCCGTCCGTGAAGATCTGGCGACGGAAGTTATCTTGGGAGACGTCTGCAACGCCTCCAGACAAACGAACTCCGTCTACCTGTTCCGCCGGAGAAGTTGATATAGGGCAATAGACTCAAGCTCGGAAACACCTATCACTGCTGGGAACGGCCTCTTACCGTAAAGAGGGGCGCTTCCTGACCCTGAGGTCCAAGGAAGAATCCCAGCGATGTAGTTTGTTTAGTGAGACCGCCGGCGTCTTAATAATCTTCTGCACGAAGCTGCCAGACGCATGGTGCGCTTCCGCACCTGACCTTTCTTGCTGGGGCCCAGGCGTCATTGCGGGTAGCGATGGATTGGTCTACCTACGGCGGTGTATATCGTCCCAGGATCTCCGGGTTCAGGCCCCACCAATTTCTCGCTGCTCTACACTGTTACACCTGGACCCACAGCTGATGCTTTAACGTGGTTGTTAATGTCAACTTATATCTGCCAGGGCGCTCTAGAACCCTCAGCTCTTGGACCATGTTCAGTATTCCCCACCCATGTGCAGAACTGAAGTCATATTTTTAACTTTCAGTTAGAAGAATACCGCTGAAGCTTTTGGCGCAAATTTTAGTTTATTTCTTTTCTCCCCAGTTCCACACGAGCGAAATCGCGTCTGCCCTTTCTTGCAGGTCTATGGCCCGGATCCCCGAAAAACACCTCAGAACGATATCATCCGCAAAGCCTGAACAAAACGCTCTTCCATCAAGCTCTACCAGAAGGATTGAGCATAGATTCCAAAACGTTGGGCCACCGATAATCCTTGCACGCATCCTTGGTGGTAGTCCTGACCATCTTCTCCGCAAACCTGACGCGCACTTCTTTCAGTATCTCGAAGATAGCTGGTTCAAGTCGCCCCAGGTTTACCGGCATTTGTTCCGCCAGCTGCATCTTATTGCCGGCCACTACATTGTGTCGAAGGCGCACTTGCGTCCAGCGAGACGATGACGGTCAGTCGTTTTCGACCAACTGTGATCTACGCCTCACCAGATCATAGAGAGCGTCCGGTTGATCTGAGGCATGAAGCCGTACTGTTTCATGCTGGTGGCCGGTACGACGTACTCACTTGAAAGCCGCAGAAGCATTCTTTTCCAATATTTGCCCAGGATCGGCAGAAGACCAACGGGTCGACTTGGGATGTGTCTCTTCCTCGGGTTTACGCAGAACACCACCGTCGTTCTTCCACTTCCTAGGAAGCGAGAAGCGGCATGTTCGCGATCGCTGTGAAGAGTCAGATTAGGGTGATTGCAGCCATGCATATGTCTGGCGAGTCCGTCGTGTCCAGGGGCCTTTAGCTAGTCGATGCCGAGTTTCAGCCCTCCTGGGGAAGGTGGTCGCATGAGTCATCATGCGTCCCTCTATTCAACTTTTTCAGCTACCTCTCTCCAGCTTATGGTCGCACTGTCGTTTCAACCCCATCTTCTGGATAGAATATCTGGTTGTGGTTCCTGGCTGACTTTGTCTCCCCAGGGTTTTGCATCTCGCAGACGATAAGTTCTTTCGTGTTTGGCTGCTGTTCTGTTTATCACCCTGTAATCATCCCATACTGATTCTCACCCTGCTTCGAGCAGAAGTCCTTCCAGCTGGAGTTTGAGCCCGTACAGCGAGCTGGTAATCTTCTTTTGGCCGTGAGGTACTGTCCGACAACCTCTAGCTCGACTTGCGCGCCGTACATGATATGTGGCGTTGAGCCTGAGACTCTCTGAGACCATTCAGCTCATTCCACCAAGGCAATCCTTCTACTCCTCTTCAGTTTAACGCAGCTGTCATGACATCTTTCATACTAGAATTTGATATAATTAATAACCAAATGTTCAAAATAAACTTTAAAGAAGTTTCTAATGTGATTTTGTTCGGTCGAAGATCAGAGTTTGAAACTCACTCCAGTTTGCCTTTTAGTATTGTAAACCTAGTCGATTTCGATGTCTGTGCTAACTGCATTTTCCAGCCCTAAGTGTCAGAGAATTGCTCAAACCGAGCTGAACTCACGAGCCCGTTTGAAATTTTTAGAGTAGATGCCGAGCAGCACGTCACGTCCACACAGCGCTGTATCTAATCCCGCTCTAGGGTGTGTCGAAGGTTGGCCCATCCCAGTTGGAGGACATGGAGTCCCCTATTCGTCGATGGCTGCCGCTTCTACTCCTCCCGTCCGCTATCCGGCTCTCCTCACCACGAGTTCTTTCGCGTTTAGTCCCAAAACCACACTATGCGTCCTCAGGCCCAGAGCGTTCTTTGATAAAGATAAGGTGGCGATACCATCGGTTCAGGTAAGCCGACACCACCCCCACCTCCCAGGACCCGGTTCTCACCTCGCGATCGCGATATCTGTTGCCGTTAGGTCCGGCACTGGGTGACGTTGATGGTAAATGTCGAACAGCACAGCGGCTTTCACGACGTTGTCCGTCGTCGCCGCACCATTGCACCGCTCTTGAACCCGGATATCGCCTTCATCTTCCCTATTCGGCCGATGGGAGCGGCTCTTTGCAGCAACGCAATGCCAATTTGCTCGCTGCGCCCACCATAAGTTCGGCCGTGCAGATTTCGCCCTCTGGTTGGCCTGATCGCGGTATCTGCGGAGACCGTGTGCTCAGGTGTCCGACCCGACCACCCGTTAAGCTATTGATGATCAACAACTATCCCATTTCCTCCGCACAGCGTACCCTGAGCTGGGAACGCATTGTGGTTCCCGCTGGTCAGCTCGCTTTTGTGCAGTTCCCACCGAAGGCGTCCCTCCGGCTAACCACCTGCGCACTGCTCCTGAGGTGTGGGCCCTCGCAGTGGCTGCACGCACACTGACTCTGTGCATAGCTGCTCTCTGGGTGCCTATACCCCAGACACCTAGAGCACTGAATAGAGATTTGTCGAGGTTTACGCTGTATGTCGACGCACCGTGCCCGTCAGCCTCTCTCTCTCCGCCTCCACACTATGGTGATACGGGCACTATGCGATGTGTGTATTTTGGTCCTTTTCCTACTTTGACTTCCATTCAATTCTTCTTTTCTCATATCCTTCCAAAGTCCTCGATTTTGTGTCTCTATCGCTCTTACTACCTGGTCATCCGTGTGCTGTAACTCATGACGTCTTTTAGAATGATCAACGATCCTTGTTTCGTACTGAATTGCAGGTTAGGGTTAGGGTTAGGGTTAGGGTTAGGGTTAGGGTTAGGCTAGGTTAGGTTAGGTTAGGTTAGGTTAGGTTAGGCAGGGTTAGGTTAGGTTGTGTTTTTTTTTTTTTTTTTTTATCTTTTTCCTGACATGTTGGACTGTGGGACCTTTTCGCCTTTGTGTTTTGCACTTGTTCTTTGTACTTATATTCTTTTATTGTATACATCACTTTTCATTTTCATATTTTTTATCTTTTCATTTTTGTGTCTTAATTTACTTGTATTTATCTAGTTTTTATGATTTTACTATATTTCACTATGTTCTACCCATGTCATAACATTTTTATTTACTACTATTAATCTTTACTTATTATAAGTTATGCATTTCTGTCACTATATTATTTTCTTATCTTAACTTTATATTTCTATTAACTTATACTTATCAAGGTTTCCTATCTTAATTCTTTTTACATGTTTATTTACTTATATATATCATTTCCTTGTCTTAATTTTTACATTTAAATATAATAGTATTTATTCATATCTACCTGAACTAAGTCTCCATCAGCATGCCCACCACAATTACATTTTCTAATTACTCCCATTTTATTTTACTTAATACCAGTACCTTATTACCGTAATTATTTAACTTTTGCCTGCTTATATTATCTAAATATCAAAGTCATATATACTATAATATATGTTCATATTTCTTTGTGCTGTTCTTTATTCGCATGCTCGACTACTTTTTTTGGTAGAACTAAGAAGGTCACAGTGTTGTTCATGAATCGTTGGTAAAATTTCGTTCCGAGATATCTGTGCCAATTCTTGGTGGCCAGGTCTTGTCGTTGCTCAATTGAAGATTGACCGTCAGGAGGGTGCAGATTGCCTATAGCCTCCCATCGCATTCGGGTATGTCGGTCATCCTGACACTTCAGCGGTGGAGGCCTGCAAACCCCTCATGCCCAGAGCTCAGTGTGGACCGAAGCCCAGCTTCACGCTGGTGCGCGCGTCGACTGTATTGGGAAGAAGAGCTAGTATGGAGGTTGTTATCTGATGGGGCGTTGGTCCCACTCACGGACTTCGCCGAAGAATCCTCTGACGAATGAAATCCGCACTTGTCGTAGTCCGGTCGTCTTTGATGCGAGGCGGCCTCCCTTTGCGAGAAGGTCCGCCCTTTCACATTCTTCATACCTGCGTGTGCCTTAACCCAAAGAGAGGTCAAGGGAGCCGCCCCGCTCAAACACGGCAGCTGTCCTCCCTTTCCCCTACGGCCATCGCGTAGAGACACTTTACACAGCGTCCTGGCGGCGGACCTTGAGTCGCTATAGCAGATCTTTGCAGCCCCGTGCGGAGTAATCTAAGTGCCATATCCGGTATCACGGAGGGCCAATTCCGCCTGGTAAACGGTAGAATTAAAGTTTACGAGCCAAAAATTTTTTACTTTAAAATTCCCCAACCGGTTTTGAGGTAAAGGTGGAGGGGGAAATTTTTCGTTTTTTTCGCAGAATCCGTTCAAATTTGGGTTGGGGAATGAAGGAATTCAGGAGGATTTTAGCAGAAAAGGTGAGGAAAAAATGTGGATTCCAAGCCGGATTTCTTATGAAAAATGGGAGAAATGCACCCCCAAAACCGTGAAACCCCTGAAATCACTTTTAAATAGGTAGTACTTAATTGAATATTACTTATGTTGCAAAATTACAGAGCAGAAGGGACGGTTTGAAAGATATTGAAAAATTAATTTTTGAAAAGGGAATTTAAAGGGGAAACCAGATTTACTTATTAAAACTGAAACCATAGAACGGATGAAGCTATATTTCAAAAAAGGGGAAAAATTGGTTCCAATTTTATTTAAGAAAGTTTGGTAAAGGTTTGAAGAATTAAGGAGTTAGAGGATTTTTGGGAATGGATTATTTTGGCAATTGGTTCGTTTAGGAGATTTTTCAAATTTTTCTGCCGCAGATATCGCGTCTATTTGGGCGGGTGGCGTTAAGAAGAATCAGGAGGATTTGGCAGGAAAAGGGGAGGAATTTTGGAAAATGTGGATTCTAAGTCGATTACCTTATGAAAAAGGAGAAAATGTAATCCAAAATTGTGCAATTGGATCTCGCTGAAATCACTTTTTAATTAGGTAGTACTAATTGGTTTCTTTTTACCAGAGAGGTAAAAGAATATGAAAAATTAATTTTGGAAAAGTGGACTTTTATGGCGGAAACTAAATTTACTATAAAACTGAAACTTAAAGGATAAGCTATATTTGGTATTAAAAATGGGGGAAAATTGGTTCCAATTTATTAGAGAAAAGTTTGGTGAAGAAACAAAGAAGATCCAAAGGAGTTAAATTTTTTGGGAATGGAAGAAGGGAAGGTTAGGGGTTAGGTTAGGCTAGTTAGGTTGGTTGGTTAGGTTGGTTAAAGGCCAGGGCTAGGTAGGTTTTTTTGGACCACCTCCAACATAATGGCCGGAGCCCGGTTTACGGTCTTTTCTTTCCGTTCTCGATCATTCCCTGTACTCCATTCTTTCATACTTTTTTTCTTCACTTCACCATCACAACTTTTCTGGGGGACCCCAGCCATTATCACTAACCCTTAACTTTTTTTTTATTTTTATTTTAATTTTTTAAAAACACGGGTAAATAATTTTTGTGAAAACCCATAACGACATCCTTATTTTATAATTTCACCATTCTACTTAAACCACCTTGGTTAAGAATTTGCATTTTGGTTTTATCTTAGATTTGGATTACACCTTCATTTATCTTATAACCACTTGTTTATTATTTTTGCATTTATGTACCCTTAAACTATTATGAAATTTAACTTAAATTCTCCCATAATTATTTGTAAACAGTTTTTGATTTAATATTTTTTCAAGTCTATTATAATAATTTGCCCTTATATTTATCTTATATACAATTTCAATTTATGTTCCTTACATTCATTTTAAAGAAACACAGGTTTAAATTATAAGAACCTTAATCTTATTTTTATTTTAACATTTTATTTACAGTATACAAAGTATTTTTTGCAAACCAGTGCTCATCAATGCCCTTGTCATTCACCAGATTCCTATTACGCCAGGAAAGGATCGTGCCCGGCCCCATATATGTGGAGGAAAGAGCGGGCCGGCCCATCCGCCGTATCGACAGTCCTAAACGCGGGGCGGCCTTGTCGTCCACCTTTAAAACGTTTTTTAAATGGGTTTACTCCCGGGGTCAGGGACACCTGACTTCATGGTGGAACCGCCAAGTGGCTGCAAAGACCGTCGGTTCAGTAAGAACCCACGGTGGCCGGGCCCAGGCAAGGTGGTTGACCAAGGCGTTCGGGCCTTCGGCCCTGACTTTTAAGGTCGGTGAACCCTTCCCGCCACCGGACCCTTCCGCCACAGGTCGGGGAGCGGAATAATAGGGGTCGAGGGTTTCGGTCTTTCTTTCTTGATTTAATCCCGCCTCGTCGAGGTCGGGAAGACATCCCGCGGATTTCCAGGGCTTTGACAACGGTCGTCGGAATTATCCGATGACACCCGAGAATCGAAAGGGGCCCCCCTTTCACTGATGATGAGGCCTGCAGATTCTCCTTCAAGTTAGGACTTTTGCTTTACTGGCACCTCTTTGCGCCGGAAACCCAATTATTCCGCCTTTGCCTTCCTACCCTTTGGACGTCACCAGCCCCGGTCGACCGCGTTGCAATTTTCCCCAAATTTCCTCCCCGGTTTTCCGGATTTTTCGGTGACCACCCATTGAGGCAGCGTTGGGCCTGGGGGCTTCTCGCCATATTCCGTCACACCTGCTTGGGTAGCTGCCTCCTGTATGGTCACCTTTGTGGAAACGTCTTTTTCAGCCTTTCAAAACGTTTGATTGCAACAGCCTGCTGTTTTTTCATCCTTGCCACCCCAGTGTTGGTCCCACCGACCGTCGATGTTGGGTCACAGCTGTGCCATGTGGCCTCCTGGATTCGGCTTTCCAGGGTTTTTAAAGCCGCCCGACTCCTTCACCAGTTGGAAATAATGTTCCCACTGACCCCACCACGGCGTTTTTTTAATCTCGGTCTTAGGTTCCGACCAGCTTAATCTGCGTCTTGGCCTGCAAGGCAGGCCCGCCCCGCCGGCCCGGCCACCAAAAAAGTCACCTTTGGCCGGAACCTGCCTGGCTGGGCCTTCCCAGCCTGTGTGGACGGCCCGATCATTTTGGAGGTATATGGCAGATTAAAAAAGCAATTTGGGTTTAAAAACTGGGGGACCATGGAAAATGTGTTAAAAAAGTAATAGATTTTGTAAAGTTAAAACGGTTTTTTATAAAAATTAATTATTCAAAACTAAAAGTTAATGGTTTTGAAAACTTAATAATAAAGGTGTGGATAGGTTAACAAAGATAATAAGAATTAAAAAAGAAAAGAATTTTTGAATTATAAAAGATTTTAAAAAGCAAAATTTAAATTAGGAAACTTTAGATGGGATTCTAATATTAAAAATTTTTACCGTGGAGCATTTATTTTGGCCTTTTAATAATATATAAAATATAAAATTAAAAAAGAAAAAAAAAGGAAAACAAATTCAAAAACCGGGTTGAATTTTGGTTTTTTTTTTTGGCTCATTCCCCAAGCCAATTTCATTTAAAAATTTGAAATTTGTATATGTTATAGCTTACTAGGGTTCTCAAATTCTAATTTAAAACCCGGTGGTTTCGAAAATTACGAATTCAAAAATTATTTTAAAGTAAAATTTTAGGTTATGTTTTTCTATACCCAAACTCGGCTTCCAATTAACCTTTTCAGATCCAAACCGGCTTCCCGGCCCACCTGTGGTTCGTTATCTGTAGCCGCAATTGAAATTGCGCTAAGTTTCGGGTTTGCAGGGCACGTTAAGGTTTTGTTGTTTTTTAAGTTTTCTCCCGCCGTTTTTTGCAGGAAAAATTCCGAAACTTCGAAGGCTGGCTTTAAGGGGATCCAAGAGGTTTCGAATAAACGAGAAAAGTAGGGGTCGTCGGATCAAAAAAGGCGCCGACGCCAAAAACTGTCTTTGAAAAATTAAGTTTTTCTTCCACAACTTTTTCACTTTTTCACCTTTTTGGAAAACCTGTTTCCCAATCCGAAAGGGCACGCCAAGCGCCATCTAACGAAATTACACCGGCGACTTTTTCACTTTTTTGACCACCTTTTACGAATTTTGAACGCGGAGCGCTTTCGGCGGCGTCTTGGACAAGCCGCAGAAGGACCAAGAAGGAAGGAGGTTAGGTTAGGTTGGAAGAAATTGAAAAAGAAGAAGGGAGGAAGGAAATTGGAAGGTTAGGTTAGGTTAGGTTTTTTTTTTTTTTTTTTTGTTTTATGATTGTGGGCACCCTTTTTAGCAAAATCTTATTCACAATTAGGGATCATTGTTTTAATAACCAATTTACTTACCCACTTGAGAATATGTCCTGGGGAACGGTTATTGATACGTATCTGGCCAGATAAAATATCCCCATTAAGGGCAATAATACTTACTATACTTTTATTCCATAAATAATTATATTAATATACATTTTTTAAACTGGCCGGGATAGGACTTCGTTTTGGGATTTTGGTTCCCGGACATTACGCGATTTGATTCCATATTTGTCCGGGTTAACATATCCCCTAATACATCGTATCCTACTGGTTGTAAAAATTAAAAGATTACATATTCTATCATTATCTTTGGGCAAGAAACTAGTTCAATTATAATAATTAAAATATTTTGATTACAATACTGAATTATAATTTTCCGTTAGAACTGTTGTCTTTGTTGGTTATTTTTTTATTTGAGGGGCACCGGAAAAAAGACCGGTATTTGATCAAGTTGTTCCGGGTAACACCTCATTACATTATAATATATGCTAACATTTCGTATTTATAAATATTTTATTTTAACATTACTGTTTTAATTAAAATACTACATTAAATATGACAACTTTAGGAATTATATTTCCAGGTACGCTATTTGATACATATCTGCCCGGGTAATATATTTTTTTATAAATAATATACCATACTATACATTTCTGTATTCAAATATTCTTATTCTAAAAATGTATAATTAAATACTAATTAAAATGACCCTTAGTTGGGAGGAATTTTAAGGGTAGCCATTTGGAACATTATTCCGGGTGACATAATCCCCATTACATTGTTCCCTTATTCATAACATATATATTCTATTAATATTATTCTAATATACTAATTTAAATAAAATCTATTCTGTTTTTGAGATTATGTTCCCAAGAGACTGCGGATTTGATTTTCCTTTCCGAGCATCTCCCATTACATTTATACATACAATACAATTTAAAATTAAAAAAGATATAAAATTTAAAGGTTTTGGTTTACAAAAAAGGTCCATGTTCTATTTGGGAAAGCTTTTTGTTTTCGATTTTTAATTAGGGTTAAGGTATTCAGGGCAAGAACGCTATTTGATACAATCTGTCTGATTTACATTCCCCATTAAATTGTATCACCCCATTCATACATATATATTTATCAATATTATTTAAAATTATACACTAATTTAAATAAAACTTTTGTTTTGAGATTTTCCGGCAGACTGGATTTTGTTAATGTCTTCTGAGAACATTCTCCCAATTACATTACATAGATATACAATTTTGGAAAATATTTAAAACACAGATTAATAAAATTTAAAGTTTTGTTTCAAATTAATGGTCTTATGTTTATTTGTTTCCGGCCATTTTTTAGTTTTCGGACTTTTAAATTAGGGTTGTATTCAACAGAACGCTATTTGATACATATCTGTCCGAGTTACATCCCCCTTAACAGGTCACATTTATAAAACACCCTCGGAATAAATATTTTAATTAATAAATTTAGAAATAAAAATATTATATAGTATCTAATATAAATATAAAATTATACATACATTTAATTATCCATTTTTTTCAGTTTTACTTATTTTTAAAAATCAATCTTATGGGCAAAAGAACTCCTTCTGGGTCAATGATCCTGTTCCCTTTCCGGGGAGAACTGTGGGGCTGGGGAAAAGGGCAAAGAAGTGGAGATGGATGCGGTTGTGTCTGGTTTGGAACAGTTGATGCATTTGAGGACGGCCCTTTAAGGTAGGTGTGGGTGGGATTCACCGCAGGGGCAAGTGTTGTTCGTCTGTCGTCGAACACTTGCTTTTTGGTGTGGCCGGCCCGGCACCTTGCAACGCAGTGAACGTAAAACCCCTGGCCCGCTTGGGATCAACACAAACCCCGCCCATTTTCATGCAAATTTGCGCCAGGACGGAAGGCCGGCACAAAAAGCAGGCCACAAACTGGGGTTCCGGTTGGAGCGGTTGGGAATTCAAATCCCCTTGATGATCGCGGTCTGTCGTTCGGGGTTCTGGCCTGCTGATAAATGTTTTACCGTCCCTCAGTGGGAACGTCCCCGAGGCCCCAAGATCACCGCAGTCTGCAGCGGGTTGGAGGTATCTGGTTGTGAGCCCTTTCGGCGATTGATGGTGTCATTCTTTGCTTCCGGGATCGAACTCCTTACCTAAGTTTGTTGTTAGATACAGCTTTGACTTTGGGAAGCAAGCCGGAGTTTTTAAAGCTTGATGTTGCGCCCCAGGCCTCGAATGATGTCCTGCTTCGACTTGACGTCAAACCGGGAGACTATAATTGCTGGTTTTGAGGTGGGCGAGTTTGAGGTTGGGTGGTCGTTCCTTAACCGGTCTCTGGGTTTCGGCGCCCAGTGGCCACCCGCGATTGGCGGGTTTGCCTGGAGGGCCGCAAAGGTGGGAGGTAGGTTGTTTCTCGAACCCCCGACGCAAGCACATCCTCCCCTTCAACCTTCGGAGTTAAGGGCTGAGAGGGGCGGTGTGGGCAGATCATCGTCTCCAGAGTCTGACGACCGGGTTTCTTCGCCGCGGAAGTGAGGCGCTTTCTGGAGTTGCCAACCGCTTTTTGCCCCAGTCACCGCTGTTGTAATGCAGGATACCAGCGGCGAACGTCCAGAATGTTTTAGGCCGGTAGTCCTCTGCCAACACGGGCAAGGCAGGGGGGAAGGGAGTTTATTTCATAGTTTTAATTACAAAAAGTTGTTTCGGGTTGTTAGAAACCACCAAGCTTTGAGGTAAAGGGGGGGGAGGGCAAAATTTTTGTGTTTTTCGGATATCTGTCTATTTGCGGGGGTGGGTTGGGATGAAGAATCAGGGAGGTTGGTTTTGGAAGAGGGAGGAATTGGAAAATGGACCCTAAGACGGATTTACTTTGAAAAATGGGGAGAAATTAAATAACCTGAAACCAATGGGATCCTCGCCGAAATCACTTTTAATAGGTAGTACTAATTGAATATTACTATGTTGCAAAATTACAGAGCAGGTGGAGGTTTGAAAGATATCGAAAAAACTTAATTGGAGATTATATTGGGGAAACCTAAGATTTATAAAAACTGAAAACCAAGGAACGGATGAAGTTATTTGGAAAAATGAGGAAAATTAATTCTAATTTTGAGAAAAGTTTGGTGAAGAACAAAGAAGATGCTATGAGTTAGAGATATTTTTGGAAATGATTATTTAAGTTTTCTCCTTTAGGTAGACTTTTTTTCAAATTTTTGTGTTTTTTGAATCGGTCTATTTGGGTGGGTGAAAGAAGATGAAGAATCAGGAGGATTTGTGCTGAAGAGGTATGAATTTTGGAAAAAGTGGATTCAAGACGGATTTACGAAAAATGGGAGAAATTCAATAACCTGGGAAAACTATGCAATGGATCTCCCGAAACTTTTTTAATAGGTACCTTAATTGAATATTCCATGTTGCAAAAATTACAAGAGCAGTAGGTGTGTGATTGGTTTGAAAAAGAATATCGAAAAATTTTGAAAAGTGGACATTATATGGCGGGAAACCAAGTTTTATAAAAATCAAACCATGGGAACGGATGAAGTTTACATTTGGTTTAAAATGGGGGAAAAATTTTCTTAAAAAGGGGAAGAAACAAAAGAAAGATCCCATGGAGTTAGAGATATTTTGGAAATGATTATTTTGAAGAATTGGTTCCGTTTAAAGACTTTTTTCAAATTTTTGTGTTTTTCCAGATAACGGCGTCTATTTGGGCGGGTGGTGTTGGCGATGAAGGGAAACCTGGAGGATTGGGTTAAAGAGGAGTGAATTTTGAAAAATGTGGATTCAAGAGGATTTATTTTGAAAATTGGGAGAAATTAAAACCTGAAATATTAATGGATTCGGAAATCACTTTTTATAGGGTAGTACCTTAATTGAATATTACCATGTTAAAAATTACAGAGCAGTAGGGTGGAAGGTTTGAAAGAACGGAAAAAATTAATTTTTGGGGACATTATATTGGGAAAACCAAGATTTACTAAAAACTGAAAACCATAGAACGGATGGTTTAATTTGGTAAAATGCAGGGAAAAATTTTCAATTTTGAGAAAAGTTTGGTGGCAAAGAAGATCGCTATGAGTTAGAGATATTTTTTAAATGATTATTTGAAAGTAATTGTTCTGGGCTTAGGTAGACTTTTTTCAAATTTTTTGTTTTTTTTTGGAGATATCGCGTCTATTTTGCGGGTTGGGAGAAGAATCAGGGAGGATTTGGGAAGAGGGGAATTTTGGAAAATGTGGGATTCTAAAGATTTACTATGAAAAATGGGAGAAATTAAAACCCTGAAATTATGGAATGGATCCGCCGGAAATCACTTTAATTTGGGTAACTAAATTAAATTTACTATGTTGCAAAATTACAGAGCAGTAGGGTGTGGAGGTTTTGAAAGATATCGAAAAAATTAATTTTGGAAAAGGGACATTATAAGGCGGCAAAGATTTCATAAAACGAAAACCAAGAACGGATGAAGCCAATTTGGAAAAATGGGGAAAATTTTCAATTATTGAAAAGGGTTTAAGAACAAAGAAGATCCAAGAGGGAGATATTTTGGGGAAAAAGAAGGTTAGGTTGAAAAGAAGAAGAAAGGTTAGGGAGGGCCCCCTGAACAGGTTCCCCGCTTTGTCCTGCGGGGCTCAGGTACCCGCCCGCCCAGCCGCGGGGCCAAGGGAACCCGCCGGCCTGAGGGGGCCGGGAGGGAGGGCCCAAGCGGGCGGGGTCAAGCCCGCCTTTGGATGCGCCTGGAGGGTGGAGGGATGGGTTGCAGGAGGTGGTGTGCCGCCCTTCCCGTCCTTCTTTGAAAGGGAGGAGTCGGGGGAAGAGGGTGTCGGTATTCCAGGCCGCCTCCTATCCTCCGCGACTTAGGGGGTAACCGCTGATGTGGTGGGAGGGCCGGGAGGAGGGACATTCCAATGGTGTCGCCGATTCCTTTCGCGGCCGAAATGAAGCCAGCGGCGGAGCGTAAATCAGAGCCGCCGCCGGGGGAGTTTGGTCCTTGTTTCGGGGAACTCCTTCTTCTACCCCTGAGAAAGATTCGGGGAGTTTTCCTGAACCCAGGGTTAGAGGCCGGGCGCCAGTTCCGACGGCCCGAGGGCAGATTCCGTAGGCCGAGATGGGGCTGCTTTGGCCAAAGGCCTGGGGGTTGCAGATGAGGATTGCCCCCCCCAAAGGGCGTCAGGAAGGAAAACGTGGTGGAGCCGTGAAAGGAGTCCGAATAACCCGTTTTTGGGCCGGGATGGCGGTAGGCATTTCCGGGAAAAAAAAAGGCCGTTGGAAGGGGTTGGTTGTTGGTTGGTGTTGTGGTTAAGGTTAGGTTGGTTGAAAAGGAAGAAGTTGGAAGGGTTGGGGGTTAAGGAAGGAAGGGTTGGGGGTTGTTAGGGGTTGTGTTAAAGGTTAGGGAAAGAAGAAGAAGAGGTTTGTGTTGGTGAGGCCAGGTTAGAAGGGTTGAAGAAGGAAGGAAGGAAGAAGAAGGGGCCAGGTTGCTGAAGTTAGGTTAGGTTGGTTGTTGGGTTAGGGTTTGGGCCAAAGGGCTGGAGGAGCCAGGGCAATACCGGCGGCAGGCGTTACCCAAGCGCTGGGTTCCTCCATCTGGAAAACAGTGGTTGCACCCAAGCCACGGGCCCTTTGCCGTTCGGCTGCGGTCCCACCGACATGGATGCCTGGGGAGGAATTTCCACCGGATAGCAGGCAGAAACCGACACCGGCCTGTCAGAAATGCGATAAACCAGGACGATACAGCACATCATACTTCAGTGGAATGTCGGGCGTGGGGCCCTTGGAGACAACCCACCGGTTCAATTGATTGGTCGAATTTAATTTACCAACGGTAGTTGAGGCAATGTTGCAAAGCAAGAAAATATGGGAGGGGTCACGTTTAGGTGGGAAAAAGGGGTTACGAAGGGATGAGCGGCGAGGGCTGCCGCCGCCGCCGCTGGCGTTGAAGAAAGGAGGGGGAAACGGCGCTGCCCCACCTTTCCCTCCATGAACGACTGCGGCCGACTAAGAGTTACTCCCGATACCGGATAGTTTTTTAAACCGGGAATAATTACCGGAGAATCGTGGCAGCTTATGAAATAATCCCCATGTCTTTAAGAGGGGATTGGTATCCCCAGGGGTTTAGTAAACATAATTGGGGGAAACCCCACCCGTGCAAAATGATTTCCCAAAAAAAAAAGGAAGGAAGGAAGGAAGGTTAGAAAGTTACCAGGAAGAAGGGGGGAAGAAGAAGGTTGGTTGGTTAGGTTAGGTTTGTTGGTTAGGGAAAGGTTAGGTTGGTTAAAGTTAGGGAAGAAGGAAGCAGGGGTTAGGTTAGGGTTAGGGTTAGGTTAAGAAGTTAGGGAAGGGAAGGTTGTTGTTGTTAGGAGGTTAGGTTCCCCGAACAGGTTCCCGCTTTGTCGAGCGGGGGCCAGGACCCGGGGCTTGGGCCACCGCGGGGAAGGAACCCGGCCGGCCTGAGGTGTAAGGTCCCGTGGGGAGGGTGTTGCCCACCGATTGGGCCCGAGGGTGGAGGGACGGGGCCGGAGGCAGGGTGGCCGCCCTTCCGTCCCTTTCGAAACCAAGGAGGAGTTCTGGGGAAGAGGGAGGCCGGTTCCGTAGGCCGCCCTTCCTTCCTCCGCGACTCCAGGGGCCAAATTGCTGATGTGGTGGGAGGGGCTGGGGGAGGGGACCTTGGCGGAGTCGCGATCTCTCCCTTCACGGCTGAAATGGAGCAGGGGCGGAGCCAAATCCGGCCGCCGCTGGGGCTGGGAGTTTGGTCCTTGCGGGTCAGGGAACCCTGGAGTTCCCCATGGTTTTCCTGGAGGAAAGACTGGGGGAGCCCGTTACCATTCACAGGGAGACGAAGGGCGCGTTAGTTCCGACGCGCCCAGAGGGGGCAGATGGCCGGGCGGCGAGAATGGGGTTCTTGGGGCCAGCGCCGGTGGGGTTGAATGAGTGCCAAAGTTCCTGCGACCCCACCCTTAAAGGGAAGGGAACAAAATGGTTTTAGTTTGGGTATAAAATTTCCCGCCTTTTTAATATGCAGGCATTTCACGGAAAAAAAAAAAAAAAAAAAAAAAAGGAAGGAAGGTTAAAGGGGAAGGAAGAAGGAAGGAAAGAAGAAGAAGGAAGAAGGAAGAAATTAAAGAAGGGAAGAAAGTTAAGGAAGAGGTTAGGGTTGGTTAGGGTTAGGGTTAGGTTAGGTTAGGGAAGAAGGAAGAAGCAGGGTTAGGTTAGGGGTTGAGGGGAGCTGGGGGGAACCCCAGCGCCGGGCCGTCAAACCATAGGCCATACGCCCCGTTTTGTGGGTGGCCAGAAAGAGGGGACATGGCCCAAATTCCGCGCGACGCAGGTTCTCCCGGGACACGGCCGGAGGTACCCGCCGGGCCGGTGGGGAGCCCACAGGAGGAGCGCCACCACCAGGGGCGGTGCTGGGAGAACCCCAACATGGCTGGGAAGAGTGCCCAGCCTGCAGCGGGAATGGAGTTTAGCCGTTATGGGAGCCATTCTAAAGTTTACGAGCAAAAAATATTTTTACTGTTGATGAAATTCCACCTAAGCTTTAGGGGGGGGAGGGTGGGAAAATTTTTCTGTTTTTTCGCAGATATCGCGTTCTATTTGGTGCGGGGTGGGTTGGCGATGGAAGAACGGAGGATTTGCAGAAAAAGGTGATGAATTTTGAAAAATGAATTTTGGATTTATTGAAAATGGGAAAAGCAATAACTCCAAAACTGGCAATGGATCTCGCCGAAATCACTTTTAATAGGTAGTACAATTGAATATTTTACAGTAAAATTCAGGAGTAGGTGGGAGGTTTGAAAGATATCGAAAAAATTAATTTTGAAAAGTGGACCTTTATATGGGGAAACTGGGATTCAAAAACCTGAAACCAAGAACGGATGAAGTTTATATTTGGTATTAAAATGCAGGGAAAAATTGGTTCTAATTATTGAGGGTTTTGGTAAGAAAGGAAGATCCACAGGAGTTAGAGATATTTTTTGGGAATGATTATTTCAAGAATTGTTCCTTTAGGTAGACTTTTTAAATTTTTCTGTTTTTTCGCAGATATCGCGTCTATTTGGTGGGGTGGCGTTTGGGATGAAGAATCAGGGATTTTTGCAGAAAAGGGAGGAATTTTGAAAATGGGATTCTTGGGTTTGGATTTACTATGAAAAAATGGGAGAAAATGTAACCCTTAAAGGTGCAATGGATCTCGCTGAAATCACTTTTTAATAGGTAAAATTAATTGAATATTACCATTTCAAAATTACAGAGCAGGGGGACGGTTTGAAAGATATCGAAAAATTAATTTTAAAATGGACTTTTAATGGCGGAATAAGATTTACTTATAAAAACTGGAAACTATAGGAAGGATGAAGTATATTTGGTATTAAAATGCAGGGAAAAAATTGGTTCTAATTAATTAAAAGCCGCGGAAACAAAGAAGATCGCGAGTTAGAGATATTTTTGGGAATGATTATTTTGAAGTAAGTTCTGCTTAGGAGACTTTTTCAAATTTTTTCTGTTTTTTCGCAGATACCGCGTCTATTTGGTGCGGGGTTGGCTTGGCGAATGAAGAATCAGGAGGATTTTGGCAGAAAAGGGTGAGGAATTTTGGAAAATGGGGATTCTAAGTTTGGATTTATTTAAAAAATGGGAGAAAATGCAAAACTCCAAAAATGGGCAATGGATTCCCGGAAACACTTTTTAATAGGTTAGTACTTAATTGAATATTACTATTTAAAATTACAGAGCAGTAGGTGGAGGTTTGAAAGATATCGAAAAAATTAATTTTGAAAAAGGGATTTTATATGGCGGAAACTAAGATTTACTATAAAACCGAAAACTATAGAACGGATGAAGCTTAATTTATTAAAATGCAGGGAAAAAAATTGGTTCTAATTATTGAAGGCCGAAGAAAAGGAAGATCGCCAGGAGTTAGAGATATTTTTGGAATGATTATTTCCGAACCACCCCGCTTTTAGGTAGACTTTTTTCAAATTTTTCTGTTTTTTCGCAGATATCGCGTTCTATTTGGGCGGGTTTGGGGGAATTAGGATTTTTGCAGAAAAGGGTGAGTGAATTTGAAAAATTGGATCAAGTCGGATTTATTCATGAAAAAAATGGGAAATGCAAAACCCAAAACGTTAAACCCCGCCGAAATCACTTTTTAATAGGTAGTACCAATTGAATATTACTATGTTGCAAAAATTACAGAGCAGAAGGTGACGGTTTGAAAGATATCGAAAAAATTAATTTTGAAAAAGTGGAATTTATATGGCGGAAACTAAGATTTACTTAAAACGAAACTTATAGAAGGGAAAGTTTCATTTTGGAATTAAAATGAGGGAAAAATTGGTTCTAATTATTGGAGAAATTTGAAGAAACAAAAGAAGATCCAGGAGTTTAGAGATATTTTGGGAATGGTTAGGGTTGTGTTAGGTTGGGAAGAAGAAAAAGAAGAAGGTTAAGGTTAGGTTAGGGCCGGGCCAGGTTAGGTTAGGGGTTTTTTTTTTTTTTTTTCCACCCAACAACTGGGTCGGAGCCGGTTTACGGTAATTTTCTTCCAGTTCCCGCGATCATTCCCTTTACTCCATTTTCATACTTTTCTTTCTTACATTCTTTCATCCATCACAACCCTTTCTGGGTGGACCCCAATAACATTACTCTATTCTAATCTGTTTATCTTTTTGTTTATTATTTATTTCCAATTTTAAAACACGGGGTAACACCTGTAGCAAACCACATAACGACATCTTATTTTCACTTATATCTATCTTTATAACTACTTTTACAATTTTCATTTGGTTTTTATCTTAGATTAAGTATTACAATTTTCATTTATCTTATAACTAATTGTTTTACTATTTTGGCATTTATTAATTTTAAATTATTATAAATTTACTTAAATCACCTTTATAATTATTTGTAAACAGTTTTTTGCATTAATATTTTCTTAAGTCTATTATAAAATTCCGGCCTATATTTTTTATATAAATTTCCAATTTATGTTCCATTCATCTTATTAGTTGCAGCTTTATATATATATTGTTATAGCAATTTTAGTATTCATTTTTATATTTAACATATTTATTTCGGATACAGTATTTTTTATGCTTAAACCAGTGCTCATCAAGTTCTTTTATTCACCAACCCCATACGCCAGAAAGGATCGTGCCCGCCCTTTGCCGTTGTAGCAGAGGGGCCAGCTTCAATCCCATTTGCCGTATCGACAGTCTGGCGAACGCGTTGGCGCCTTTGTCGTCCACCTGAACGGGCCAGTTTTGGGCAATTCGGGATTGCTTGGGAGTCAGGAACCCGACTTTAGTGTGGTTGACGTGGGCGGCGATTCCGTCGACCGCCAGAACCGCTTATCCGGGTAGCCCAGGCAAGACCACCAAGGCGTTCCCGGTCTTGGCCTGACCCCGGGTCGATTGAACCCTTCCAGCCACCGTGACCCCTCCGCCATACAGTCGGGGAGACGCTGAGATAATATGGGCCGGTATTTGGTTTCGGTCTTCTTTCATTTGATGGAGATCCCGCTTTCTCCCTCGTCGAAGGTCGTGAAGAATCCCGATTCCGATTTTCAGGGCTTTGACAAACGCCGTCGGAAATTATCCTGATGGCAACCCCTGAGAATCAGAAGCGGGTCTTATTCTTCACCTGATGATGAGGTCTGGTTCCCTTCAAGTCTAGGACTTTACTGGGTTTCCTTGGCGCCGAAACCCAATTACCTTTCTTTCGCCTTTTTTGGACCGCCAACCCAGCCTTTTCGTCGATCGCTTGGAATTTTCCCAAATTTCCCGTGTCTATTCCGGATTTTTCGGAAACCATTGAGGGCAGCGGTGTGCCTGGGGCGACCTTCGCCGATTGGCCGCCACGCATTAGGTAGCCGCCCTGGTATCACCCTGGGCAATTGATTGTCCCTTCAGCCCTTCTTATAACCAAGGGATTGAGCAACAGCCCGCTGTTCCTTCATCCCTTGCCACCCAGTGTTGGTCCACACCGGACCGTCGATTGGCGTCGCAGCTTGCTATGTGGCCTGCTGATTGGTCTTTGGGGTTTTGTTGTCAACCTTCACCAGTTGGTGGCGTTCTACGACCCCCCACGGCGTTTTTAATCCGGTCCAGTGTTCCGACTAGCCAACCCGCCCTGCCTGGAGGCCTTTCGGGCCCCGCCGTCCGGTCACTAAAACGGACCACCCGGCCTTGTAACCTGCCCTTGCTGGGCCCTTGTGCCAGTTGTGGATCAGTTCCCGATCATTTTGGAGGAATGCAGACAAAAAGCCAATTATAGGTTTAAAGAACTGGGTTGGACTAAGGGAAGCAATGGGAGAAAAGTAATAAATTTTGAAAATAAAGTTAAACCGGTTTTTTATAAAAACAATTATCCTAAAACCAATAGTTGGCACGGTTGAAACCTTAAGATATAATAAAAGGTGTATAGGTTAACAATTTCAGATAATAATATTAATTAAAAGGAAAGAATTTTTAATTATAAAGATTTTTAAAAAGCAAAATTTAAATTAGCTATAACTTTAGATCGGTGATTCTTATTAAAAAATTTTATTGGTGAGATTTATTTTTTGGCCTTTAATAATATATAAATATAAAAAAAAAATTTAAACAAAAAAGGAAAAAGTTTGAAATTGAAAACTGTATGAATTTTTTGTGTTTTTTTTTTTTTTTTTTTTGCCTATAACTTGGCCAATTGTTACTTAAAATTTGAAATTTTAAAGATAGCCAATTTTTAGGTTTCAAATATTCAATTAAAAACTAAAAGTGTTGTCGTTAAAAAGAATTAAAAATTATTTTTGCAAAATTTTGAGGTTATGTTTTTTATAGTCTATAACCGGCTTCCACCAACCTTTTTCAGATCCAAAACGGCTCCCGGCTCCAATTCCGTGTTCCTTCGGTAGCCGAATTGAAATTGCGCCAAGTCTTGGGTTTGCAGGGACGGCCACGGTGGTTTTGCTGTTTTTTCGTTTTCCGCCGTTTGGGGAAAATTTGAAACTTCACAGGCAAATGAAGGGATCCAAGAGGTTCAAACCAAACGAGAAAAGTAGGGGTCGTCGATCAAAACCGGCGCCGGCACGCCAAAAACTGTCTTGAAAATTTTTCTTTCCCCAACTTTTTCACTTTTTCCTTTTTAAAACTTGTTTCACAACCGAAAGGGCAAGCCAGCGCGACCAACAATATAATTTATGACTTTTCACCTTTTGACCACTTTTACGAATTTTTGAACCGGAGCGTTTAAAAGCGTGGGTTTCGGGACAACCCAATGGAGACTGGGTTAGTTAGGAGTTAGGTTAGGTTAGGGAAGAAGGTTAGGTTGGTTTAGGTTAAGGGTTAAGGAAAGGGGGTTAAAGGAAGGCCAGGTTAAAGGAAGGGGAAGGTTGGCCAGGTTTAGGTTAGGAAGGGGGTCTCCCGAACAGGCCCCGCCTTTGCGCAGCGGGGCTCAGACCCAGGGCCTGCCCAGCTGGCGGGGAAGCTAAGGAACCCTTGGCCACCTTGAGGTGTGGCCGGCCGTGGAGGGGAGGTTGCCCCGCGGGCCAACCGGCCCGGATGGCCCAAGGAGGGTGGGGGACGGTTGCAGGAGGGGGCCGCCCTTCCCGTCCCTTCGAACCAAGGAGGAGTCGCGGGGGAAGAGGGGTCGGATTCCGAGGCCGCCTCCCTATCCTCCGGGGCGGTTGGGGGCCCCAAATTGGTGGGAAAGGAAGGGATACCCATTGCCGACCTCCTTCTGCGGCGAAATGAAGCAAGGGGAGCGTAACATCAGAGCCGCTGGGGCTGGGAGCCGGTCCCGCTTGGTCGGGGAACCCCTGGCCCTGGGGCCCCTGAAACAGATTGGGGGAGTCTGTTACCTGACCACAGGGCCGAGAGAAGGGCGCGCCAGTTCCCGGACGGCGCCCAGAGGGAGGGCAGGATGGGTAGGGCCGAGATGGGGCTGCTTCGGCCAGCGCTGGGGGTTGGAGAGTGAAAACGTTCCGGGCCCCACCCCAAAGGCGCCGGGAAAACGGGTGGTTTTAGGTCGGGCGGAGTCCGAAAACCCGCCTTGCCTCCGCGAGGACGGGGCGTAGGGCATTTCTAAGGTAAAAAAAAAAAAAAAAAAAAAAAGGTTAGGTTAGGTAGGTTAGGAGAGAGGTTAGGTTAGGAGGTTGGCAGGTTAGAGGAAGAAGGTGGTAGGAGGCAGGCCAGGCCAGGTAGGCCAGGTGGTTAGGTTAGGTTAGGTTAGGTTAGGTTAGTTGGTGTGCCAGGTTGAAGGCAAGGGTTGGGGTTGGTTAGGCAGGTAGGTTAGGAGGTCAAACAAGGGCTGGGGAGCCAGCAATACCGGCGGCAGGCAAGTCTACGGTCGAAGCGATTCGTCCCTCATCTGAAACAGTGGTTGACCGGAAGCACGGGCCCGGACTGTCTGGCGTCCACGGACATGGATGCTCTGGAGGTACCTACACCGGATAGCAGGCAGAGAACCGACACCGGCCGTCGCGAATGCGATAACCAGGACGAACAGCACATCATACCTAGGGAACGTCAAGCGTGGCCTAGAGACACCCACTGGTTCAATTGATTGTCGAATCTTGGACTACCACTAGGAGCTGCTAAAGCAAGAAAATATGGAGGCGTCACGTTTAGTGGAAAAAGCGTTACGACAGAAAGAGTAGCAGAGCGGAACGCGAGGCGTTGCCGCCGCTGGATCGTGCCAAGAAAGCGAGGGATACGGAGCGCCGCTGCCCACCTTCTCCATGAACGACTGCAAGTATTCCGGACTAAGAGTTCCTGATACCGGATAGCTTTAAACTGACATCTACCGGAGACATCGTGGCAGCTATACATAATCCCGATGTCTCTTAAGAGGTGAAGATGGTATCCCCAGGAGTTTAGTGGGAGTCGAGCCAATCGGCTTTGGAGTCCCACACCCGGCGTAAAGCATTTCCTGGGGAAACAAAAAAAAAGGTTAGGTAGGTTAGGTTGGAGGTTAGGTTAGGTTAGGTTGGAAGAAGAAGGAGGGTTAAGAAGCAGTTAGGTTAGGTTGTTGGAGTTAGGCCAGGCAAGAGGGCAGGGTTAGTTAGGCAGGGTGAGGTTAGGTTAGGTTGTTAGGTTGAGGTTCCCCGAACAGGTTCCTCGCCTTGTCGTAGCGGTGGGCTCAGACCCGCGGCTTGGCCAGCCGCGGGAAGCCAAGGAACCTGCCGGCCCGAGGTGTGGCCTGGAGTGGAGGTGCTCCACTGATTGATGCGCCTTGGAGGGTGGAGGGACGGGTTGGAGGTAGGTGGGCGCCCTTCCTGTCCTTCGAACCAAGGAGGAGCGGGGAAGGGAGGCCCCACCG
>JAGSMT010000319.1:0-136524 GCA_029286875.1 Lamproptera curius
AAAAATAATTTCTAGTTAAACAGAGTCTCACTAAATGAAATACTGTCAAGAAATTAACTAAAAATATACATCATGTCCACGTTAAAAATATAATTGAACTTTAGTTATTAGGTTGTTTGAATTTTTAGCGACTTTACATAATAAACTTCTGTATTTTGATTTTGCTTGGAAGTATTTGATAGGAATCTATTCTCGTTTTAAAGCTTTTTTCTGTACCTTAATCAATTAATTATATAACGCAACATACGGAGATATACTGCACTCATATAATTAACTATTCTATCTAACAGTCAAACGCAGATAGATTTATCTACCAGCGGTAACTAGGGATTAATAACGTTACGAGTATTAACTGCTATGCTGTGTTTTATTATTAAACAATAATTCATAGCGTTTGTTTGTGCATTATTCTAAATAAATACTATTACTAAAACCATTGGTATGTGTCGTCAAATCCCAAGGCAGAACATTAGTGATGTTTAATTTTATAGATTAGGTATTTGCTAGTAGTTATTTTGAGCTTATATGTCTCCGTGGCTAAATGGTATAGGCATGCGCTTTAGAAATTGGAAGTCCGGGCTTCGATTCTAGCACGGACAAATTTTCATTGTTCTTTTCTAGTTGGTTTGGCCAAAATGGGCTGTTCACCCTGTTGTCGACCAACCTGTGAAGTAAGACGATCCACGCGTCGGTTGGCCATGTAAAGAGTCGGTCCTCACCTTATCTTTCTCTCTCTGATCACATCGGCTATCCGTATCATCGGAATAAGAAAGTATAAAGAAATAGGGAGTTATAATTTTCTGCGTAGTTGGGCTGACCTCTTAAAAAGATTGGCCGCCGTAGTCGGAATTGACTTGGAGTACATTAATAAAAAGTTTGTATTTTTTAACCCTGTATCGTTACTAAGAAGCACACCACTAATGTCGTTAAGTCAAAAAAAATTATATACTAGTAGTTTTTTATTTAAGATTGTATGAAATCGCATATCTTATATTATCGCATATATTATAATATTAATTGATCTTCCTTAGACCTACACAGAATATTGTCTGTATAATATAAATAATATCATATTTACTTGAAAAAAGGTCCTTTTACAGGAGACCGTCTGGGTGTATACCACCGCGGTGCCTATTTCGCTGCGCAGCAGTAGTGTGAAAACACTGCTGTGTTCCAGTTTGAAGGGCACCGTAGCCAGCGTATTTACTGGGTAAACGAGACTTAAAACCCTATCTATCACGGTAGGCAGCGCGTTGGCGATACCACTGGTATTGCCAATGTCTATGGGCGTCGGTGACCATTTCCCATCAGGTGGCCTGACTGCTCGTCTGCCTGCTTATGCTACAAAAAAATATTCTCATTACCCCTCTAAAGCAATAAGTCAAACACGTGAGATGTAATTTTTCCAATTATTACACTGCTTGAAGTACGAAGGACGGTCAAAAAGTTATCGGAATGAAGTGGTTGGTGGCGGTTATTTTTCTCGTCCAGGTAGACACTAGTTAAGCAACGCAATAAGAGTGTATTTACCGATTTTTTACTTTATTGGTGAAACTTTAAAACAAACTTCTAAATCAGAAAGGTTTGATACTTCTGTTTTGCCTACCAAAATCGAAGTATATTCGTAATTGAAATGTTATTCTTGTTTACAATGAACTGACTAAAACTTAAATAACTTAAATATTTGAAAGGTTTTACATACTTAAATACTGTTAGTATTTAATCTATGAATTGTTAAGGTGTGTGAATATTTGAAAACTCACATGCACACAACCTGAAACTGTTGTAGTCTATCATTGTTATGCTATGAAAGAAATTGAGCTTAATTAATTTATATTTGAAAAATTAATGTACATAAGCTTTTGTAGAACAAATTGACATCAAAGAGTAAAGTGTTAGTAAAGTAAACATGAGACATACTGTCTCACGTTTACTAAAAGCAGATTTAAAAAATTTCCCATTTACCTATAATATTTATTCCTTTGCTATTTTGTGTAAATAACTAATTACGTTTTTAATTTGACTAATTACATTTAAAATTATGCCTCTATAAGTATAATTTTAAAGTAAGCAAGAGGTGGCTGCAAGGTTAACATTGTCTCCGCATATGAAACGGACAAAATTATGAAAACGTGTAGATCGCAATCCGTGTTATAAGTTACATTGTTTTTAACACGTTTTAATAGCGACAAAAGTTTATATATGGACATGAAAAATTTGGTTGATAATTTCGGTTACTTTGAAAATTATGGAACTGCAATAACAATTCTTATAAAAAAGGTGTTTAGAATCAGTAACTAATTAGAAAGTGTTCTTAGTGCGAGTGTAAAAACATTTAAATTAAACATCGTTACGAAGTGTTCTTAGTTTTCGCTTTGGTGACACATTGAACTTTGAACCTATTCATGCAGAACTGCGACTGCTAACAAGTATACAAGTGCATTTTTTAATACCTTTACATCATTACTCGGTGGCTCAGTACGCTAACGTATCGGTCAGATTCTATCGATAAGGCCGACGTTCTGAACTCTATCTACATAGCCATTTCTTGACAATTATTTTAAAATAATAACTAACAAGAAAAATTTACTCTTAAAAAGTAATATAATACAAATAAAAATTAAAGACAAAAATGATTAGCAACCACTTTATAACGAAACAACGCCATCTATTAATAGGTGTCGCTTGGAGTCCCTATAACATACATCATGGAAGAAGTTATACATTTATTATTAAAAATGCAAGAAGACATAAAACAGCAGAAACAAGACATGCTAGACATGAAAGAAGATATCAAAAACACGATAAATAAAAATATTAATGAGAAATTCAACAAACTAGAATTGAAAAATGATCTTTTGGAAAAGAAATGAAGGAACAAAACGAGAAAATTAATAACGTGGAAAGATATATAAGGCGCAAAAACATAGTCATGTTTGGAGTGGAAGAATGCGAGAGATCCTACCATGAGTTAGAAGAAATAATAATAAACATAATTAAAACTTATTGTAATGTCTCGTGCGATAAAAACAGTATTGAAGCTGTTAGAAGATTAGGGAAGAAAAGTGACAAAATAAGGCCAGTAATAATTACTTTTGCCACTTTGGGCTACAAAATTAATATACAATAAAATAAATGAGGCCTCAAAAATACTGCGTATTACATAAAAGAAGATTACCCATTGAATGTTTTAAAAACGTAAAGTACTGCAGAAAGTACAACAAAACAAAAAGAGAAGGCAGCACGCATTTATTAAATACGATAAATTAGTCGTACTAAATAACAAAAAGCCAACTTCCTGTAACCAGTCTAACAAAAGAAACATATCCGAATCTTCGAAGTTGCCCCGCACTACACTACACTAGCAACCGAAAATTACATTGTAATAAGAACCAACCATCAAAAGGAACAGAACAACAAATATGAAAGATTATCTATTTGTTAAACCGCAGCTTACTCCTCTCTAGCCATGAGTTACTTAAAGCAAACCAAATAAATTAAAATCCTTAGAACCATAACAACCATCACAAGACCTCTTGCATCTCCCAGTACGGCGGTCACGCAGGAGACGTAGAACACTATTAATATGTACTCAAACGAAACATCCTTATAAACGAACTAAAAATGATTGAGCTGAAGGAAAAAAATAACATATAATACTTTGGAGGAGGCTTTTTACCCATTAGGGGTCCATACATACTAAATTATTTTAAATATAAATATATAGAAAGAAATTATTATTATTATTATTATAAGTATAATTTTAACAATAAATTAGATTGAAGTATGCTCGATAGAATTAGAATACGACATAGGATACGCTTATTCAGACTCAGTTTCTAATAAGGATCATCTTACTCTTCTGTGTAGCCCGCGGCGTTATTGCGCGTCTAAAGAAGAATTAATTTCAAACCTTTCTGCGATTAATGGAAACAAATAACAATTTGTTGGAAGTAATGTTTTTATTATTACATCGAATCTTGAACATAGGTTAATTCTAAGTTATTATCATAGATATTAAGTTTCCATAGGCCCCACTTTTTCTAATCATTTTGTGATATAACTAGTATAGTAGGTATTTGGGAAATAAAAATATTACGACGCTGCCAAAAACCGTAAAAGATAGACATAAAGTATGTTTTACATAATGGTACAACTTGAATTGTTCTGCAATAAAGTCCTCGATAGAATATATCTATGTTTTCAAGAAAAACGCACAATAAGCATTTTAATGTAAACATTTAAAAAATTGCAATCATGCACTTTCAAAGCTTATTTAAGACAATACAGTTTAAATTCAAATAAAAGTAAATATATTTAAAAAAACCATTATATGTATATAAACCGTATCATGGACGGCATTTTTATGAATTAATACCTTAAAGGTTATCAGAGATTTTAAATGCGGTGGCAGAAAACGCGGCGCAATTTCGTACGGAGAGCACGTTGTTACCCGCTTATATTGCGTAAAATAGTTATAAGCTGTTAGAAGTTACTTTACACTCTATATTCTATTTTATGGATAACGTGATATTATAATTAAAAATGTATTTTTATTTTAATTCCACTCTTCATACGTTTTTAAATGAAATCAATATCGATTGAATCCCATTTTCTAGTATTTACGCTTAACAAAATAAATCTGAAACATATCTCTCAGCTTTTTATTCAGTTATGTTTTAAAATTAACTCGTTACATATCTTTTTGCCGCAAAACGATACCCTAAAACTACGTAAATCAATTAAATTTACAAAGTATTATCCTTATTATATACACGAACCAAAATATATCAAATTATATTTTGTCACTACATTATTATGCCTTGATCACTCTTGTAATCGTTACGAGGGAGAAAGTCAATTTGCTTTTACAATGTTTGCGGTCAATCCGCCTAACAAATCAAACATACACTTATTTTGATAAACTAAGTCATAAGAATTATACTGAATGAAATGAATCACATGGGAATGTTAATAATACTGTTAATATTTCTAACTAAAATATCATATTTATTACAACTTTTTGTAATTACCGTAATATTGTTAAGATTACAAAGTTAATTCCACCGCATACTTCGTCTATAGCTCTTTCTTATTTTTTAGGTCTGAAAATCAAATTTAAGCTTTTTTTCTGTCCCGTTTCGTTAGCCGAATGGACCAATTTTACATATTATAATATGCGTTTATTATTAGCTATTACTACTTCATTTTTTAATAGAAGTATATAATAAAAGGGTAATTAATGTAATCTGACATCAATGAAAATATAAAAAATATCGAAATAGAGCAAAAACTTTAAGACTCATAAAGACGAACTCTTTATTCCAATCGTACTTTAATATTCATTTTATTCACGTGAATATTACACAATAGTGAATTGAAAGACTTACAGACGTAAAGAAAAGGCAGAAACATTCATGACTTTTTAACTAGATTAATAATTCTTGCATAAAAATGTAAATTGTTGCTTGTGATTGGTGAACTATCCATAACTCTATATTTCTTCTAATAATCAACCTTTCTGAAAGTTATTTCCATTATTTTGTTATTGACCTTATTATAATCACGTTATTAGAATAATAATAATAATGCTTTTTAATATATCGTCATTAATTTTCATAACATTCATTATCTCATTTCAGGCACCTGCTACAAAAACATTTAGAGTGTAATTGTACAGCCATTACAAGGTAAACTGCTGTTTAATTTTATACCAATTTGGTAAAAATTACTTTTGTTACAGAATTTTGTCTTCGTATTCGTGTTTTTATATTTATTATATGTACTGTATTGCACATGCTGTGCAAAAAAGGAGAATTGAAGCGTGAAAACATGTTATGCTAGAAATAAAAACGAAATTTTTTATATTCATCATTATCATCAGCCTGTGTTAGTCCGCCGCTGGACATAGGCCTCCCCAAATGCACGCCTTCTCCATTGGAGGGTTTTTGAAACGTATCGCACCACGCTGGTTCAAAGCCGGCTGGTGAGTGGACCTACTTTTACATGCCTAGTCGACGTACGGATCATCATACTTTTCAGACAATTGGGTGATCGGCTCAAATTGTTCTAACCAACTAGAAAACAACGATAACAGACAGTTGTTTCCCCGCTCTATTATAAAGATGCAAGTATAAAGTAATAAAAACATGTCTCCTTTTAATTGGGTTCTGTGCTACCTACTATGTAGCATCTAATAACTTCCTTAGGGAAACCGAAAATAAGAAAAGAAACAGCTATACAACTTGGAATCAAGTTAATCACATTCTTACCGTTTAATATAATGAAAATCGTCAAGGAGATCTAATAAGAATTAACATTTTATCCATAAATATTAACGGTTTAAGAAATTTAATTAATTGTTGTGCTCATCTTTTTGTTCTTAATTTGAATGATTAGTAGAGATTAGAATTTTCTCTAAGTTTTAAACAGTTTCTCCAAACGCATTCAATTTGGATCGTACTTTTTTTATATATGTTACCTCGTTGCATCGGAAATATGATTTATATTTTTGTTAACAAACAAGAAAGCTAATATAGCGAACGACAGAAGCTTCCATATATAAAAAAAATCTTAATTTTTTGGGATACAATTTTACTTTCTTTTAACAAGCTGTTTCATAAGATAAGAGTTTCTTAGTGTACGACACCTTGCTGAAATGTAGATAAGTTTTAAAAATATTTTTGATTACACATTTGGTAAAGAATGAAAGGGTAATAATGTGTAGCATCCAATGGAAACTAAGGAAAAGTTATTTGATGGCAGAGATTACATATAGCAAATTATGTGGTGATCTAGCGTGACATAACCGAGGCTAATTCTAAGAAAGTTTATCAAATACATATTTTTTTATCTCCTCTATTTAATGATAATTTTAATCAGTATTCCTCCGATTTTTATCAATTTTTTTTTATTTATAAAGATTAATTAATTCATACATAATTCTATAAAGCTTTCTTGGAATACACACATACACATCACATCATCAGCCTTTGTTAGTCCACTGCTGGACATAGGCCTCCCCTAATACACCCCTATCCATTAGGTGGTTTGGACCGTATCCCACCACGCTGGTCCAATGCGGGTTGGTGGGTGGACCGACTTTTTACATGCCCATCCGACGCATGGATCATCTTACTTTTCAGACAATTGGGTGATCGGCCCAAATTGCCGTAACCAACTAGGAAACAACAATGAAAATTTGTTGCGTCCCCGCAGGATTCGAACCCACGACCTCCGGTTTCTGAAGCACACGTCCATACCACTAGGCTACGGAGGCAGTCGCTTGGAATACGATGAATCAATAAATTTATCTTTGGGATTTATCTACTTATATATGCCGTGAGATGATGATTAATGGTAATTAACCCCAACCCATTACACCTAAATAAAGATCAATAGATATTTCGCCTTACTTATAACTCTACTGTTAATACTAATTCAATTGTATTCACATGTAATTAGTAAAATTTTAAAAATGTAAAATACTCGGATTTATTGCATCCAGTTAAAATATATTGCCTATTAACACTATAATAAATGTATCTTTTACTTAAGTATAGAATGAAGTTGTAAATAAAGACGACAAATCTGTATATAGTACTGAAATTTAAAACATATCATAATCACGCAACATAAAATAAATAATTGAACAAATTGTTTGCAAAAATTCTTATTGCTTCTTCAGTGTTATCAGGGCATGATTATTAATAAAGTATTTTAATTTTAATTGTGCCGTCAGCATTAGAAATATAAAATTTAATTATTCTGGTATAGTTTTGTATAATATAATCACACATGGTCTCTTGCTTAAAATATAATTGTTATTATGACGAAATATTTTACTTATATTAACCAATATAAATAATGACCTTTCCTTGTTCGTACCAACTGGCGCATAACTGACGTTAATACCAAGCGCCGTAATACAACGAAATAAATAGCGAAATAGATTGCAGGAAAAATACATGCTGCCAAGACAAAAAGTAATGAAAATCAATTTTATTTAAACAAATGAAGTATTATCATCATTAGCTTGTGTTAGTTCACTGCTGGACAAAGGGGTTTTTGGACCAAGCCTTCCACGCTGATCCAAACCGGGTTGGTGAGTGGCCCAACTTCTTACTTGTCCATACGAAGCATATACCATCTTACTTTTCAGAAAATTGGGTAATAGGATCTAATTGCCTTAACCAACTAGGAACAACAATGGCAATTTGTTCAGACCCTGCAGGGTTCGAACCCACGACCTCCAGTTTCTAGAGGACACGCCCTTGTTACTAGGCTACGGAAACAATTAAGAGTTAAGTTAAGAAATTAAGAAACTCATGAATAAAAGAAACATTATCTCTTTTTTGATATTCCGCCAATCCGTTCATTAAGCTCTACGGAGGATAAAGAGATAAGTCTACGAAATATTGGCAAATATTGACTTGTTCCTCAAGGGAAATGCGAGGTGGACCGCCTAATAGTATTAACCTAATAATTCAATATCTGATAGCTTAAGTCTTTAATAATCTTTAATAATTAAATAATAAGAATTAGCTATGGCATTGTGATTAACTCCTTCAATGCTGGCCTTATGAGGAAGCCTTATGCTTCTATACTGTCCATATACATACCACTATTTTGTATTTATATCTGAAGTATATTTGTATGTATTCTCTGCATGATGTTTGTAATGCAGATATCTAAAGTATAGCGGTAATATTAAGCATAGCCCGCAAAATAAGTTGATTATAGTGGCAAAAGGCCAAAAGATATTTACATTTGAATTTGACTGCCCATGCCGAGGCTGTCCTTCTAGGGGCCTTGGTGCCTTAAGTCCACGTGGGGATATCCAATCGTGGAACTGGGCCCTGCATGATGCAACGCCCTCCTGACGGGCGCGCCTGATCCACGGGGACTACTGCTGTTGGGTAGATCGGCCGAATTGCGGGGGGATGAGGCTGGACACCCAAGAACTGACGGCCAATAATGTTAGCAACATCAGCCTCAGAATGTGGATTGCTTTGTATAGTGTGTGCGCCTCGTTGCGCAGCAGCACACTGCGGAGCAAGTCCAAATATGCGACTGTTGTCGAGAAAGCCGGGGTCGATAAGCAACGCTTGCATGCCTCGCATGTCGGCTCAGGTTGAGGCTCGGGGTGTCCGTGTAAAAGCGGATGGCTCTAGGCGCTCTTGTGACTAACGATGTTTAGTGAGTTGTCATTTATATGACGACGTAAACAAATTAGCCACGAGAGCCGAAGTACGGACAGTGCCTGGGGACTGTGTGCCCCTGGTTGCTACTCGGGTCAATGGGGATAACCCCCGATACCTGTACCTCGCACCTTCCCTGTCCCCAGGGCAGTTTGAGACGACCCTCATGCATGCATACGGTAATGATTTAATAGGTCTATTTCCTAAAGCAGCAGATCACGTCCTAAAAATAACAGCAGTGGCTTATAGTATATGACTGGTATGATGACTATAATAATGGTTACGTAATCGTCGCATAGCCTAAACACACGACCTTCGGTATTATATTTATAGAGTTTCAAAATGGCAACACAAATATTAGTAAATCAAAAATTATAGGTAATTAACATCTTCTTCATGTTAAAAAACCATCATGCATCAAACGATACGCACGGAATAACAGCTTTTTGATTACATCATCAATCACTGTTGACCGGCTGTAAACATATCCATCATTACTGTAATAATTTCGCAAGAGTTACTAATGAAACATGCCAAAGTTATTATATTTTTCTAAATAATCTAGTACTGCCTGTATCCAGAAAAAAAAACAACGTACGGGTGTATTTAAAATAATAAAGTTTTTCATTCTTAACGCATTGAAAAGTTGAATAGGTTTTTTCAGTATTGTCACATAAGAACGTAACCTTTCATAACGCAAAATAAAGCAAGGTTAGATAATAATGTTTTTTTATTCTTCGAAAACCTATTTCCACAGTTGAATGCAAGAGTCATATGCTTAAAAGTTGTAAATAAAACGTATACGTTCGTTTTATATTACACAATACGCCTTTACAATGTTAAATATGAATTCATAAGACACAGATATCATGTACTAATTAAAAAATATATCTTTCTGTGAACATCTTCCCTAATAAAATTTATCCCCAGTTTAATTTAAAAATCAATCAAACAACCATAATTAAACCTAAACATAAACCTTGGTAGCCCATCGATATAACAAACAACGTTTTACAAATGAGGTCTGATCAAAAAGCGTGCCCAAACATTAATTTTTCATAGCAAGGTGCAATCGTTGATTGATAAATAAATACATATAGTGTTGGATCCTAAGTCAAAATATTACTTCTAATGCGGGTACTTTGATTAAAGGAATCTTGTCTTGCCTTGCCTAATATACTTCTTTCCATTAGGGGTTTTTGGACCGAATCCTACCACGCTGGTGCAATGCGGTTGGTTAGTGGACTGACTTTTAACATAACGCATGGATCATCTTACTTTTCTGACAATTGGGTCACGACCAAAATTGCCCTAACCAACTATGAAACAACAATGAAAATTTGTTCAGTCCTTGCAGGATTCGAACCCATGACCTCCGCTTTCTAAATCGTACGCTCATACCACATACGGCTACGGAGGCAGTTGTAATGAATATTTGAAAAGTTTTAATTTATTAAAGCTTAGCTTTTATTATATTTGTTATGATTTTCTCCAAATGATAGTCCAATTATTCATATGTTGGAGTAAATTGTTGTTTTATACATAATTGTTGTATACTTTCTCGACACGTCCGTGGCAATATTTCAAGTTGAAGTATGTTGGAGTGAGTGGACCAGGGTGAGGTGTTTGTTATTCACATGCACGCAAGTTAATCGTATATATCCTTCTCTTGACACGTCTAATGATAACTGGTTTTCACATTAAAAAAATTGTAAATATGTGAATTATCAGTATAAATCTAATATCTTGTTTTAATTTGTTTCCCTTTTGATATTACAGCCCAGCAGCACAATCTTATATGACAGTAATCATTTTAACGAAATCATTATGGATTTTTTTCATTGATTACTTTAGTCCGGTAACTGGAATTGAAAATGATGTGCATGTTTTGTTAGTTGAGGTCTTATATCACATGAGATAATAATTGACGAATTAAGAAGAAGCTTGTCTTGGATTGGTTAGGCTAGAACACCGTCAAACATTGTTATTGATGTTACTGGCTGAAATGACGGCGCAAATAATAATAATAATACTGTAATGGTGTTTCCTGTATATGCTATTTAACCGATCGAGTTTTCTAGATAAGATAGTAATATTTTGATTACCATGCCGTGCCATAACTGTTTTGTAATAAATAATAACAATATGATATATACAGCCTGTTCGTTTGGACTAATTATTCTTTGAAAAAGTGTTATAATAATATTTACTTTCATATTTTTATAAGCAATTTTCGAAATTGAGGAAATGTCCTAATGAGCTAATTAGCATGCAAACATTTTACATTAAATTCTTATACTCTGGGTGACTTTACTACACACAAGTATGTTTTAAGTTGTAAAAATTTAAAATAGTTTGATGGATACTGGTACTACGAAAATAAAAAATAAAAGCGTAGAGTGGGACGCCCTACGGTAAGATGGAGTGATAACATTCGCAAAGTGGCCAGCGTGGGCTGGATGAGAATAGCCGAAGCTCAGAAGAGCTGGCGTGCATTAGGAGAGACCTGTGCCATGCAGTGGACTGTTTGATGAATCGTCGTCGTCGTTTCAGCCTGTCTAAGCCCACTGCTGAGCATAGGCCTCCCCATAAGTTGCCAAGAGGTACGATCCTGTGCCACCTGCATCCATCGACCTCCTGCACATTTGCACAGGTCGTCACTCCATCTGGTGGGGTCGTCCGACACTGCGATGGCTAGTACGAGGCTGCCACTCGAGAACCTTTCTTCCCAACGGTTATCGGTTCTCCGAGCTATGGCTGGCTCATTGCCACTTCAGCTTGCTAATTTTGCGGGCTATATCGGTTACCATTGTTCTTCTGCAGAATGGCTGCGTTACGCACTTTATCACGCATAGCCCGCTCCATAGCTCGCTGAGTGACTTGGAGCTTCCTCATACGGCCGGCAGTGAAGGACCATGTCTCAGTGCCATAGGTCATCACTGGCAACAACATTGGTCAAAGACCTTAGTCTTAAGGCATTGAGGAATATTGGACGAGAGGATATGTCGTAGCTTCCGAACGCTGCCCATCCGAGCTGGATTCGTCGATGGACCTCGGCATCGAAGTTGGACTTACCTAATCGGACTACTTGTCCCAGGTAAATATATTCGTCACAACTTCGAGCACAGCACTCCCAACAACCACCGGCATAGGGACATGACGTTAGACATAACTTTCGTCTTGTCCATGTTCATCCTAAGGGTAAACACGTGGGGTGTTGAGAGACACTGTTGAGGTCATTGAGCATAGCATTTAGGTCCTCCAGCGACTCCGCCATGATGACTACATCGTCGGCAAATCTAAGGTGGTAATACATCGCCGTTGATGCTATGCCTCGTCCTTTCCAATTCATAAGTTTGAAGGCGTCTTCCAATGCAGCGGTGAAGAGTTTCGGGGATATAACATCACCCTGTCTTACACTCTCTGCAATTGGATAGGCTTCGTGCTACTGGATTGTACTCGGACGGACATCGTGGCTTTGCTGTACAAAACCTCAGAACCTCCGATATACCGATCGTCAATTTGGCAACGCTGAAGGGCCTGCAGCACAGCCCAAATTTCGACAGAATCAAAGGCAGATTATACTCCTCGGTCTTCTGTATAATCTGCCGCAGCGTAAATATGTGGTCTATGGTACTAAAGCCTTTTCGAAATCCAGCTTGTTCGGGTGGCTGGAAGTCATCTAGTCTGGAAGCGAGACGATTCAAGATGACTCTCGAGAACAGGACATAAACGCGGCTCAGAAGGGAAATCGGTCTGTAGTTCTTCAAGAGGCTTTTATCACCTTTCTTGAAGAACAGCACCACCAAACTTCTGCTCCACGCTTCTGGCGTAATACCATCCTGTAGGACGAAATTAAAGAGCCTCTGAAGGACTACAAGTATCGGTTCTCCACCCGCTTTCAGAAGCTCTGCTGTAATTCCGTCCTCACCAGGTGCTTTGCCGTTCTTAAGTTTTTCGAGAGCCATTCGTATCTCGCTCAGACTGACTTCCGGGATATTTTCGGAGTTGTGCCGGTATGTTTTGCCTTTGGGTCATCACTGCTTCAGTAAGCGGTTCCGACGACGATGTGTACAGCTGTCCATAGAATCTCTCGATCTCACTCAAAACTTCTGGTCTACCGGAGATGGCGGCTCCACTATCGGTCTTCAACTTAGGTAGCTGGTTTTGCCCAACAGACAGATCTCTGGCGAAGACTTTAGAACCTTGTTCTGTTCAATCGCCTCTTTAATACGACATGTATTAAAGATGCGAAGTCATGCCGCATACACTTGGAGATATGTCTATTTAGCTGCCTGTAGCCTAACATGCCAGAAGAAGACTGTAGCCGCATCTTCCGTCTTGTTTCCATAAGGTTCAGAGGTGATCAGAGAGTTTTGGTTCTAGGCTTGCGGTGCCCTTGAGAACCTAGTACCCACAGTACGGACGGTTTCCACGAGCTTAGCGTTAATTTCGTCCACAGTGCTGCAAGTGTCAGGCATTGGAAGCGATTATTAAGCTCGAGCTGAAAGTTTTCGGCATTTAGGATATAAGCACGAGACGGACGTAGCGTGGACTTTATCAGACGAGACCTTTCCAGCCTGATATTAACATTTAATGTGCCTCTTAAAGTCGGTGATCACGCGTTTTAACCCTTGTGATCACAGAAACATCATTAAATATTATGGCGTTTGGTCGTCATAATAAAGTCAATCTCGTTTTGACGGAAACCATCGGGCTGATCCAGGTCCACTTCCTGTGGGCTGCTTTTAAAGAAAGAATTCATCATAAAGAGTCCTTTTTCTCCATGAAGTCAGCCAGCTTGTTGCCCCTTGGGTTCCTGTTGCCTACTCCAAAATTGCCCACTGCAGCTCATCGTCTTTCCTTTTGCCTAATTTTGTTAAAGTCCCCCATCAGCACCATATATTGAGTTTTAGAGGAATGTATGGCTCGTGAGACGTCCTCATACATTGCCTTCACCTCATCATCGGAGTGTCGATGTTGGTGCATATACCGTAGTGACCTTCAGCAAATACCGTTTCGATATTCTGAGTATAAGGTAAGCAACCCTTGACGACACACTTTCGATTTTAACAATGTTGCTAATGAGAGACTTGCGGACGATAAATCCGACACCTCCTTGGACAGTTGGTCGCCTCGCGGTGATAAAACAAGTTGCCGGATTTAAGGATTATTGTATCCTCCCCTGTCTTCGGACTTCGGATAATCCTATTATATCCCATCGCAACTTGTTTACCCTCTTCCAGCTCCGTTATTCTTCGTCGGTCCTCAATGTCCGTGTGTTGTATGTTGCCAGGTCCAGTCGTCGTTGTTGGTAGCCGAATCCCACCCGGGATTCTTAGCACCCCCGCTCCGCCGTTACCGCGACCGCTACTCGTAGCCAGGAATAGCAGAGCTGCCGGGACTGGGGCCGTACATCACTGACACACTTCATTGGGGTTGCCATAGTTGCCACGCCTGGCAAGCGGGTTAGTAACGGCAGTCATTTCCAGATCCTTGCACCTTCAACGCTGCTGCCCATTGATGGTCTCGGACTTTAGGATCTGAAAGCGGAGATGGTTATCCCTGCCATCCGTCGGTCGCTACGAATCATATGCGCAGTAGTAGCTTTTTCCCGTAGTCGCCTCTTACGACACCCAAGGGAAGAGATGGGGAGTTGAATTCTTATGCGCAACCCCACAGCACGTGCGTTTGATGAATACACAAAAATATCATCACCAGTCTGTGATAGTCCACTGCTAGACATAGGCCTCACTTAAAATACCCTATCTATTAGGGCGTTCTTGGACCGTATCCCAACACGCTGGTCCAATCCAGGTTGGTGCGTGGACCGACTTTTACATGCTCATCCGACGCATGTCCAACCCAAATTGCCCCAATCAACTAGGAAACAACAATGAAAATTTGTTGAGTTGAAAAATGGTGTATTTACGTTAATTAAAATTCTCGTGTGCAATTATATTTATTTCTCGTTATAGTCATAAAGACTATATAATGAAAAGAGTTTAATGTTACCCAGAAAGTGCGGAACACGCTTTCACTCTTTACGTAGTGATAATATTTCCAAGAAATCAAGAGATCTTTAGTATATCATAATATGGGTTTTATTAGTGCTTTATAAGTCGTTTATATATATAAAATTCTAAGGCAGAAATGCTTGAAGCGATCGTTCCTAATTCAATAAAAAGGGAAAAATGTAATACAATGTTATTCAGTTACAGTAATTTCTTCTAAATGTTTTTTAAGGTTATTATGAGTTTGGTTTTATAATACATCCAATTTATGTAAATAACAGTTGAACGAAAGGGTAAAATGGATTTGAGGGTTGCATTAATTGTCAGTAAATTTTAGACAATCGAGAACTACTCTTAAATTGAATCAATCATCAAAGCAATCCAACGCGTGCGTCAACATTTTGGCATTACCACCACCTGATGCGAACTTTTCTCATAGTAACGTCGTAAAGCCCTCTTAACGACGTTACTGCCTCTGTAGCCACCAAATTGTCTCGAAAAGTAAGATGATGCAGGCGTTGGATGGGCATGTAAAAAGTCGGTCCACCCACCAACCCGCATTGATCCAGCGTGGTAGGATACGGTCTAAAACCCTCTAATGGATAAGGGGTGATAAGGGAGGCCTAGTGCAGCAGTCTACTATTATCACAGGCTGATGATGATGATGATGAACGACGTAAAACAAAATTGTCCTCGCAGGTTTCGAATCCACTGGTTTGTTAAACAAGGTTCAACGCCATTATTCCACTGAAAGGAAAGTGACTGTAGACTGCACATTTATGTGTATTAAAATTAAAGATCTGCTTTGAAATTTTCTTCGTCCATGTGGAATAGCAGAAATTTTCGCAAGATGTATTAATGTATACTGTATAGTATAACATAAATGTACACAACGTACAGTTTGAAAATACATATTGCTAGAAAAACGCCTTTTATAGCTCGTTCCAGTTATTTTTCTGTCGCACTCAAAAGCAGGAGAAAAGTCAGCCCACCTATGCGCTGAGACATGGGTTGTTACGTCCCGTTTACCCAATAGATACGATAGATTCGGTGCCCTTCGAACCGAAACGCAGTAGTATTTTAACAGTTCTGCTTTGAGGCAATTATAGATCAACCCAAACGGCCCCCGTAAAAAGGAGATCTACCATCTTGAAATTGTTTCATACGTAAGTTCGTCCGTCTGACAGATAAACACCTTACCACATTATAAAATGATAGCGAAAAAGTTATTAACATTTTAAGATACCCAGTATACACCTTGAAATATCACAAAAGAGCAGGTAAGGGGATGCTTTTTTAATTTTAGCCATAATAAATATATTTCAATATGGACTAATTTGCTAAGTGAATCTTTTTTATCAATTGAATTAAAAATAAACTAAATAGTAGAGACTTTTATCTAATGTTTGATCAGTCTCGATGAAAAAGATAACTTGACAGACGACACTTGATATTTAAATGTTCTGATATTTAAAGTTATCCATTCGATAAATAGGTTTGAAATGTATTTGCTTTTATGATATATGATTTAATTTCATTTATTCTGACTTTTTCGCATTTAACATTTTATTTTTCAACGAAAAATTAGAACAAACATTCAAAAAAAAAATCTTCGGTTTATTTATTAAGTGTCTAACGAAATATTTATTAAACTATTGGTCGAATAAGTAATAAGTAAGCGGCCTCTAAATTGGAACACAAATATATTAGTGGTAGTAGGTAGTGTTCTCTATATTATAACAAATAGACAAAAGTGATACTAATAAGTTAGACATGACCTTCTAAAAGAAACCTAGGCACCTTTAACATATATCATATATATAAAAATAAAGTAAATAAATCTGTATGATATCGTTTTTGCATATTTATTATTTCGATCAAAACGTCAATCTCTTCACTCTAATAATCAAAACATCAATTTCTCTGAACTCACCAATTTGAACCAGTACTGTTTGTTAAGTAGAACGTTACGGAATATTTTAATGAAACTTATCTATAAAAACAAATGAAATTTGAGTGTTTGTTTGTAATACTAAAATAACCGATTTAAAACTTTACGTTGTTATAGTTAACTGATACCTACAGCAAAACATGACACTTTTTTAAATTTTTGTTTGTCGACTTTTAATGGAAGACAGCTAATGTAACGTGATGTAACTACTTTTTAACTGCAAAAAGATTTTTCTTTCACGCGGACAAAGCCGCTCGCAACAGCATGTTTGAAATAAAATCAAAAATAATATTTAGCGCGTTGATATTTATGTATCATTTCTCTTCCGAAAATTTACATCAACCTAAAAAAATATGGCTTTTTAATGCCAATTGAAATCTGTGCATGGCATTAATGTTTGCTATATCCTTTTTATTTTTAAGATTAAGTTGTTGGAAAGCTTATGGCTTCGTATAATTTTTTCCTCTGATGTACCTTCCAATTTAATGACTGCTAATGGTGATCATGATTACTAATGATGACGTTTGATGTGCCCATGCGACGCAAAGATCGTCCTACGTTTTAGGAAATTGGATAACCGGCAAATTTTTTTTTATACCAATATTAATTTTACCTAATTATGCCACAAATAACGAACTTGATTAACATATCGTGTTTTCATTTTATAAAGTATCTTGATAAATAAAACGTAAATATTTCAACAAATAATATTAGCCTTAAAATTACTACATCTGACAAATGAAACCTGCTTGCTCCCTAAAGCATGTTATGACGATTTTTATATGAAATTTTATGTTACGACACTATTCGACAGCCAAAAAAGTGATGGGAGTTGCGTAAACAGAATCCAACGCCTATAGAGACAAAACGTCAGGAACTCTCAAGGAACTCTAATTGGCCTGCGACCTAGTCACCCGCGGGGAAGCTAACAGGAACCTAGTCGGCCTAATGAATAAGTCCGCCGCAGAGGAGGTTGCTACAAGCTGGCAAGGTGGCTTCGGGCATGCAGAGGATGGTGCTGCTGAATCTGCCATCCCTGTGCTGTGCGGTCTGAAGGAAAAGGAATATTGGTTTAGCGTAGGCCGCTCTCTTCTCCTTGACTTGGCGGGGTCGCACCGCTGATGATGTGGAGAAGCCGTGGTAGGAAGGGCATTCAACATAGTGTCTGGGATCTCTCATCCTTCCGCGGCCGAAGCGGTAGTAGCGGCAGAGCCGAACACTTAGGCCGCCGCTAGGGGTAGGTTGCGCCTTGCAAGAGTAGTAACCGTCTGGCTCCTATTGCCCCTAGGTAACAAATTCGATGGTGTCTCCTGCCCAGATATAGCGATGGAGACGAAATGCGCGTGTGTTCAGTGGCCAGAGACGGTGCTGCCTCGACGGCTAGCGTTGGTGGGATCACATATTTCCCAACCACGGCCACCGGAGGCCGTGGTCGTGAAATATATTTACGTGAACTAGCTGTTGTCCATTCTCGACTTCGTCCCCGTGGTAATCCCCGCAATTTACTTTGGGGTGGAATTCATATATATATTCATACCTAATTTCATAGAGATTGGCCCCATACCTGAGAGATATCGTGATCAGTGACTTCAAACACGGGATCTTATATGCAGGGTAATTTTTAGTATAGTATACTCGTAAACCTGAAATTAGTTGGCTCAGAATCATTTACCATATTCTAATGAACTGATTTTTAAACAAGGTTAACTTTTATCCCAAAACTCAGTTAAAATCTATACGAAGACATTGAAAGCGCGTTCAAACTATTAAAAACAATATCCACAATCGTCCTCAAAAGTTTAAAACGCAATATGTGTAAGTGCGGTTGTTTTTGCCTTAGAGATAGAAGAAGATATTTTGAATAATTTATGTGTAACGTTTATAAGTAAATAAGGGGTAAAAGTGATTTTTGATGTGATTTGTCAATCAAAAGTGAGAACGATGTAAATAGTAAGCAAAAGTAATTATTGTAGTACCTGTTCTATTTTAACATGCAGAATGCGTATTTACGGAATTACTTCGATACGACTATTAAACGTATAATAATAAATGCATGTTTGCAGTCCATTGATCATCTTGAAAGTGAAAAATCCTGTAGGCATGATTTAATAAATAATTACGACTATTTCTTAAACATGCTTAGGTGGCGCTAATAATTTTGCGAAACGAACAGGTTGCAATATATGTCGCATATAATACGTGTTTGGTGTCTGCTAAGCGCGAAAGAAGACCGTACTTTTGCTGACACCATACATTGTGTACAATATTACGTTTGTAAACGCTTCTAACTTTTTACTCTTCCTAAATTTTGCTAGAAATTTTGGCTAGAAAGTCTTGTTGGAATATATAAAATTCGTACTAAACGAAAAGTCACGTTGTATATTGATAAACGCAATAAAACACGTTAATGTACTACTATTTATTAATGTGTAGTCGCTCGCCGATTTATATGAAAAAAAAAAATCATTTTTATGTAACATGATATTGTGTACATTTTACTGTGATATTATAATTTTTTCAAAAAATGTTATCAAAGATCGTTTGTGTGTTAAAGTTTATTTCAATGTAAATGAATTTTTAAATGATAACACACTCTGGTAATGGAATGCTCGCTCCAGGCACCTTTCACCGGTTCTTCTCAAGTCCGTAGAGGCGTCCTTTTAAGAACTGGTGGTATATTTTTGACAATCAATAAGTGAGTGTATCGCTCCTATGTTGGATAAAGATATTTGAATTTGAATTGACATTTTCATAAATAAATTTTTTCTCTTATTCTTAACCCTGATTTACTTCTTGTACGTTCCTAATAAAAAATGGACATATTCAAAAACGCCTTGGTATTACGCAATAAACATTTGTTATTAAAGTGCGACAACATCTGTGTTTTCTTTTTTAAGAATCTTATAATATCTCGTAGATTGTCTGAATCGGCGGATCACATTTTTTTACTTAAACAGTTTGACTAAGCAAGTGAACATTTTATGAATACTTATGTGACCAGTTTCAATTTCGCCACTACCTAGATAGGTTAAGAAACAAAATAAAACAACTATGTGATTATAATTGTGGATATAAACATGGAATACGCATTTTTTAATACAATCTCAATCAAAAAAAAGCACTAGATTTTGGTTTCTAAAGTATGATAGCGATTTATACAATTAACAAAAAAAAATTCCAATACTTCTATATTGTATCGTAGTACGGAAATAACATAAAGAAAAAGTAAAAAAAAATAATTTTATGTAGCGTTTATTATCATTGATGATATCGATAGGAACGTCTTGAAATATTTAACTATTGATAACAAAATATTGAAGGTGTTTTTTACAACTAGAATCGGTGTTGTTTGCCTTGGATTAATCAGTCTTTATTTAGTCTGTCCAACAACAGTGGCACATCATTTTGACCCTCGGACGGTAGACCAAAACTATGTACATAAGGTACATAAGGCTGTTAGATCCAATTCTAGGTCATAAATCCGTGATCTGGAAGATATTTCTTCTAATTAAAGGTTGGTGAGGTTTTTATGAATGTATAATATAGTGTATTTTTAGATGGAGATGGTGAAACGGATACTCTTTGGCAGTCGTTCTACGACGTCAGTGCCTTAAAATTTACTAACCATTATTTCATGCATTTAATGCAGCCTTTTGTAATTTGAAGGTCACATGCTGCTCTGTATTAAATCTGTAATTAAAGTAAATCTAGATAGATTAGAAACCAACCAAAGAAAAATAATTGAAAAGTCGCTAGGCTAGAATAGAAAGAATATATTTTCCGGCAACATGTTTGTCGACGCCTCAATAGAGTGATATCACTCGAACATAGTATTTTTAGTAAAACCTTAGTTTTACGTTATTAGTTTATAGTTCATAATTGAAATATTAATATTCCTAGTTATTTATTTAAACATTTTTTGCATCGTCAATGCGAATTAACAATGAAGCTTATTTTATAAGTACGTCAATTGATCATAGCATTCTAAATGGTACCATCCGTACGTAATTATTAGTTTACAAGTAACAATGAACATTGTAATATTCCTACTTATTTATTTAAATATTTATCACATTGTCAATCTAATTTAATAAGAAAGTTTTATTGTAAATCTTCTCCCACCCAACGATTTCCGCTCCACCCATATTCGCCTAAGAGGGCTCCACTTCCTTTGGACACATCGTTGGCTTGAGGACCTGGTCCTGAGCGAGAATACAAGCAGCCACTAGTGTTGTGTTAACTTAGGTACTTAGGGCCTGTAAACTCATTTTGAGGGTTATCCATAACTGAGTAAAATAATTGCATTTTTTTAAAGTATTTTTATTTCGGTTTGTTACGTAAATAAATAAATGAAGTGAAATAGATTGTGTTAATAAGTTGGTTGTTTTGTTTATTTTTACGCAATGAGATCTGATTCAAATCGTGGTACTCTTTATGAAAACGCTTCCACAAGCGGCGCTTCGTCATGTTAAATATTAAAAATTAATTCTGTTTTAGTTGTCATATTTCCTTTATATAGTGAATCCTATAAAAATGTCGGTATAGAAGTTCTTTGGTTAAATGATAAAATGAACCCATCTTTGAATTGACTTCTTACATCAAGCGTTCTTATTAATCGTTTGTTACCATGCTGATGTCAATCATTGACTGATTGACGACTCATAACAACATCACACGCACGATTATGCTCTTGTTAAATATTTATTTCATTACAGCGAAATAATTAATTATTTATTATAATTGCTTAACGACTTTGTAAAAGGAAGAGGTTTTTATTCGGTGCGTATACATATGAATACTATATATCATAATCATATATGTTACTTTGTTGCTCCGTTCGTCGTACGATTATGCTATTTTTTTAAATGGTAGGTAAGCTGTCATGTGATTCCATTTTTGTATAAAGTAGTTTTGGACATACATATTTATGCAATTAAAAATGCAGTTAAGATATAGTGTTGTAATGTTGAAAAGAGCTTTGTTTTGGTATAAAGTAAAGAAGATCATCCATCAAGTCTGTCTATTTATATAAATTCGTTCTGATGTATGATATTAAATAATGGCATCACCGAGCTTGTACCTGTAAAATTAAAAGCGAGAAAATCATTGTCAAAAATGTAATAATATACGTTTAAGATAATTTTAGCCTATTAAAATATTTCACTCTTAAATTTAGTCCCAATTAAAATAATATTTTATAAACCAAAGTACCCGAAAACTAGAATCAAAAGCTCAATTGTGTAAGTATTTTTTATTAGATTTTTATTTACAGCAAAACAAATAATCAATTCAAAGAAATGTACTAGATTTATATTAAATTAGTTATTAAACTTTTGAGTCAAGGTAAAGAATTATTAAACCATCAAATGGAAAACAAAAGTTTTTTAATTTGAACTTAGCATTCAAATTATGAAAATAGAACATGTCTAGACGTTGTTTGATATTAAGTTATGATACAATATCATACAATTCAATTATATATCGGCTCTTCTGCTTTTTTGTATGCATGTACATATATTTAAATGTATTTGCATAAAAAAAAACTAATAACTCGATCTTATTTTATTTAGATTACGTAAATATCAAATAATATGAAAATATATTTACATGTGTTTATACCACGGTATATGAAAGCTCTCAGATGTTCTTGAAATTATATAAAAGTCCTTATATCTATATATTGGCCAATAATTGACCATATAAAAAACCACGTTAAAATAACTGCCCTTTTTCTACGTTTTGTTTGTTGATTTTATCAGTTTAAATAAACAATTGGAATAAAATGATGCTATCCAGGTATAAATGTGTCAGTTAAAAAATACTGTCTTCAAATATTGCAGCAGTTTTCATCTCTGAAAACTGTTGCAAGAGTTATATATGGGTATGTAGACACATACTAAAATACTGTTCTGTATGTATGTTATAATATGTTATAGTTTCTTACATTTTAAACGATGTAAGTCCTTTTTCTTTTGATCATCGCACCTACCTAACATTCTCTTCACTATCCACGAATACTACACATTATTAAATATTGTTTACATCTCTTTGCCCTAGGGGCGATTTATATATTGACACTGCATTTTATTACCTAAGCAAGTCAAGGCATGTAGCCAAATCCAATTCCATGAAGAAGCTCTCTTATTGATCGTCAGAATTTTAAAAGGACCTACAGAATCGGCGATAGTATAGAATTAGACTTTGTAAAAATCAGAATTTACCATAAATTCAACAACAACTCCCCAAAATAAATTTTTCTTTGGTTTTTCGTAAAAGTTTGTGTGGAAAAAAAAAAACATTTTACACGCCAGAATTGCTTTGAATGTACTTGTGGGGGTAAAACAAGTTTATTTATATTATAAAAGAAAGATTTCAGTTTATTGAATATTTTAATAACGGCAAAAAATTCAAAAACCACCTTTCTGATTCGAAAATTCTTTCACAATTAGAAAGTTACTTTTCCTCCAAGCAACAAAAGGGTACAAAAGTTTTAACCTAAGTTGACATAAAATTGGTTTCAAAAGGAAAAGGATAATTTTAACAAATTCCTTTATGTATTTGCCCAAAATAAAATAGTTCAACGTTCTTAAATCCTTAAATTTGTGATTGTTTTTTTGTATGATTCTTCTAATTTCATTTTCAGATGTATGACATGTTTTTGGGAATTAAGGCGAAGATTTCTTTTAATTCAAATTAAATTCAAATATCTTTATTCAATAAATTAACACTCCATTGATTGTCAGGACGCTACCACCGGCGGAATGGGCCTCCGACCTGAGAAGAACCCGGAAAAAACTCAGGGGCCTATTTTGTCATCTTTTAAAATAATCTAATATATACTATAAATTTTCTTATGAGCTCATACAGTACTACATACGTATATTATAGAAAAAACCTGGAGCGAGCATTATTTATGGTGTTATCATTTTTAAATTCATTTATGTCATAATTTAACAAAAACGTTCCTTTACACTTTTAAATTTTTAAATTAATTTGAATTTACTGGGTTTTGTTGTGCTACGTCCCATAAAGATTTCTTTTCTGCAGTCAGGTGGAAGAATTAAATTATTTTGTTTCTAGTATTTATTTATGTGCATCACAATTCAAAAAATCATTTCATTTTTTTGCACAAGTTAGTTTTTGAAAATGTATTGAGAAGTAACTTAGTATTTTTAATCCTGGGAAAAATTTTTCTCAGGTTCCTTGGGGTTATAAACCGCTCGAATAGCTCGTTTTGGAGGACAAGATCGTATTAGTATCCGCCACTTCCCCACAGTAGAATGCCATAAGACTTACACTGTGGAAATAGCTAAATATACTAACGCCGTCTCACGTCAGTTAATTGTCTGATTTTCTTGACAGCATATACTGCAGAGCTGAGTTTATTCGACAGTCTATTAATATGAGGGCCCCACTGCAATCTGGTATCTATTATTATTCCCAGAAACACGGTTGACTCAACAACGTCTATCTCTTCCTCATCTATAAACACTTCACATTTACTCGGTCTTCATTTGAGTCATAAATTTAATACATTTTGTCTTCTTCTGGTTCAGTAGCAAATTATTGACACTAAACCAGTGCGCCACTCTAGAGAGTATTATTTACATCGTCATTTGTTGATGTGTGTCGTTTAACTTTAAAAATTAAGGAAGTATCATCAGCAAATAATACTATCTCGTCGTTTTTATTAATAACATATGGTAAATCATTTATATAGATGAGAAAGAAAAGGCCCAAGAATAGACCCTGTGGACACCATATTTACCGGGCCCTGGAGATCTTTTACCATTCACGTCAACCCTCTGGTTCGGTGGCTCAAGTACGAAGACAGAGATTGAGTGCGGCGTTTTTACACCATAGTGACGTAATTTCCTGACCAGAGTTTCATGCTGTACGCAATCAAAAGCTTTTGAGATCGCAAAAATGCCTAAGGCATCCTAGACGCTTCCCAAGCCTCAGATGTTTAATGAGCATAACGCCAGCATCAATCTGGAGCGACCCCTAGTGAAGCCGTACTGTTTGTTATTAATGAAGATTACTGTTAAAATGTTTCATTAATTGGTTTAATAATAGTTTTCAAATATTTTACTAAAGTAGGCAAATAGATATAGGTCTAAATTATTTGGGTCCATATTACACCTGCTTTAAAAACCGGTTATAATCTACTGTGCTTCATTAGGTCAGGAAACTCGCCTCTGGATGCTTACATTAAATATTGTTGCTAGATGAGGTGATATTACATCAATAATCAATTTATCACCTAACAGAGATTCCCCAAAGGTCTGCGGTTTTTAATATCTAATTGTCTACTGCACTTATAATGTCCTTGCTACATACATTAGTAAAATTAAACATTTTGTACATTCAATACATTATCTTTAATAGTGATTCGGCAACTGTTGAGAAGACAAAAGTGACTTGGTAGGTCAAACCAGGAATGTCGAAAAATCTCTCGAAATCGGTAGCAACATCTATGTCAGCTTCAATTGTATGGTTATCAACATTTAAAGTTATTTAGAGCTGCTCCTAGCAGCCCTTCCAGTTTCGCTATTAATAATATTCCAAGTCATTTTCACTTTATCTGATGAATTTTTAATTTTATTTTAAAGTATAAACATTTAGCAGATAACACATTTTAAATATTTTAGAATAGGCGCTAACATGTGCAACAAAGTTATTGTTATGGTTATATGTTCCTTTGACTATAAACTCATATAATCCGCCTGCTTTTATGGATTCGACTGTTGCCCACTCCTAAACACTGAGAACCTTTAGATTTAGACCGTTTTAGAAGTAAATATAGTATTAAATTCTTTCTTATTAAAGTGAATAATGCTCTAAAAGACATATGTGGATTTTCATCATAATGTAAATAATTAACTTTTGTAAAATATTACTTCTGAACTTCTCAATCCTTTATGCATAGGACAAACATTCTTGTTTCTTGCGAACTTTTGTTATATATCATTTTATCTATTTTAAAGGAGCAAATTGACCACAATGGTCAGAAGTTAACATTTTAATAATTGACTTATTTAATGGTTGTGCAATTATATATATTATCTATACATGTTGCAGAAGTCTCAGTAATTCTGTTGGTTCAATAAATAAATTTAAAAGGTTATATGAACTTAACAATGATCTGAATCTAATGTGGTGTTGCAATTATCTAATAAATTAATGTTAAAGTCACACAATATATAATATACTTATTAGATTCAGATAGTTTTATCATATTTCTTCTAGAACAACTTCAAAGGTTCATATAACGCTTGTGGGAGGTCTGTGCACACATACAACAATGAAGTGCTCAAGCTCTGCAGGCTATCTCAATAGTCCGTTCAACGAGAGGCTCACAATATCTTTACGATTTTTAAATTTTAAAGTACTATTAATAATAATTAAAGAGCCACCGCGTATAGCTTTATCTCTACTGAACAGGCTAGCAACCTGGTGACATCCAAGATTAACATTAACTGTATTCTTGTAGCCAGTGCTCAGTAATACATAATATATCAATTTTACAACTATTCAAGAAGAGTTCAATTTCAAGTTCTTTACTGCTATTCCTGAATATTTTGATGTACCAGGTTCATACACTGTGTGCTTTTATTAGAAAAATTTATTTAATAACATTATTGTTTGATAATAATAAGGTATTGTTTAATATGAAGAGATTTTTCCGTTGTCCAAATTTAATTTAAATTATTTTTTGAAGGATTCCAAATTATTAGATGTCAAATTTGTTCCTTGTTCAATAGAAGTAGGAGTCAAGTTAGCCAAATATTTTGAATTATTTAAAATACAATAATATAGCATATGAATTTTTTCTAAAAATTTGATAAACCACATATGTCAAATGGAAAATTGTTACAAATTAATTAATTTATTGCGTAAAATATCAATTTGTTATGATATTTTGGGTTAATGTTATAATTATTATTAAACATATACAAAAGTTATTTAACTTATATCAGTTTTCCTGGCAACTCCTAATGTAGGGAAATGTGAAACAAAATTACCTTTAATCTAGTTTATTAAGTCTTTCTTGAAATTGTTGTAGGTTGTCTATTAACATTTCCTACTCCCAATCAAGATAATCAAGATAGTGTTAGCAATGAGTATCAGTCAATATTTTTTCATAATATTCAAGTAGGTTCTTGGCATACAATAATTAGATACTGATTCCCTACACTTATCTAGGAATTAATGAACCCATACTTTTCCAGTTCATCGCTGTATATTTAATATATTTATGGAAGAAATATGTTTTTCATTATTATCTAGAAGGCTAACAATGTGAGGCACACACCTGAGACAGAGTCTTTAGAATCACATTCAGTTCTGAATGAACCATGTATGTTGACAATTGCACTACACAGTTTCTGGTCAAGGAGTCAAAACGGTCTGAGTTATTTTACATAAATCTAATATGTCATCTCATAGCTGAAATGTGTTCAGATATTTTTTGAGATGCCCATATTTCTTTGTTAGACATTTAAGGATTGCAACTAGTGATGCAATCCAGCCTGCAGTGAACTGACACTAGCCATATGAGACAAAATGGAGTTATCTAGCCTTCATTGTAGTCATTGCATTTAATTTTGCTTTAGCTTATTCCTATTTTCATATATTTTAGGCATTTTACTAAATACTATGCCTCACATTTCAACAATTTCTCTGTCTCCTTATGTGTTTATTAATATTTTTAAATTTCTTTTGTTTATTTTCTGATTACTGGACTGGCAGGCTCCAGCAGTCATCACCTAGTCAAATCTATTGTGCTAATATTGTTACTATATTTGTTACTGGTATACCTATATCTTGTACTTCCTCAACTAATTCACTATAAAGGCTTTGGGTTGACTGGTCCTAAGTTCTGATTCTAAGTTCAAGTAATCTAATTGTTTATGAGCCTCATATATTCAGACCTCAGTTTAGAGGTGAGGCTGAGAGCTTCCTCATATTCACCCTACACTGGTCAAACCCATCAACCATACTTTGCAAATTATTATTTTGTTCTTGTAAGTTTAAATAATTTAAATTTAACTGAGATAATTCTTGTTTTAGTTTTGTATTTTTGTTAATAATTTCAAAGTTTCATGTTCGTTATCGTCCCTTTCTCAGCAATTGCTCACACTGCATTTGGCTCCTTTAGCTCTTTCAGAGTCAAATGGAGTTGTTCCTGACCTGACGGGCCTTGGTATTGGGGTCATCATTTTATGTAATAATTGATATGAAAATTATAAGATTAAATTATAATGTGAGCCTTGACGAGGATGTAGGGACAATAAACTTATTTTAAACTAAAAGTCGTTACCTGCGCAGTGAAGCAGACTTCGTACACCGTATAAACACGATAACGCTATAAACCAGTGTACACAATGTAGATAATATTATTAATTTCACTAATTATGTTTCTAGCAGGCTAAAAACATTACAAATTTCACTTATATTTTAAGTAAATATTATTATTTAATATAATTAATTAGGAGTATTTAAATGACATGTAGGTCTTGAGTTGCCACACTGAAAAAAAAAAAGTTTTTAAATAATTAAAATGCATTGCCTTTATGTAAACTTAAACTGTATGTCTCTAAATAACCTTTGAATATGCTCTCACTGTATTTTTTTAATATCACATCGGCCTGTATTAGTCCACTGCTGACATATGCCTCCCCTAATGCATGCTTACTGCATTCAGTTTTAGACCGTATCCCAACAAGCTGGTCCAATGAGGGTTGGTGGGTGGACTGGACTTTCACATCCTATTCGACCCATGGATGGCTGATCAGATTCATAATTGTCTAACCAACTAATAAAAAAATAAAAAAATTATTTGAGTCCCCTAGGTTCAGACCACCTCTGTGTAGCACAAACTAGCTGTATTCTTACCATAGGCTACAGGCAGTCACTGAATAACTTTTACTAATGACACACTACAAATAAAATATGTACTTTAATTATGGATAAAATCAAAAAATTAAACCACAAAGTATTTAATTTCTTAAACTTTGTTTATCATTTTCAGTCATCAAATTGGTAAACTAACTCTAAATAGAAAACATCCTCTAGGGTTTGATAATTATTTAAAGAAACACCTTTATAATACATTCATTTTATGTGGAACAACAATTGGATTGTTTCAAAGTTCAGTGAAATTATTAACATAATAATTTATACTGTAATAAACTATATAACATTTACAAAATAATAAAAACTTCATCATGATGTTGGTTCTAGTTCACGAAACACATGATTTGCTACATGATGAAAACTTTGAACTTTTATTAAAGAACTACGTTGATTACAAAAGCCTTTTTTTTCTTAAGACCATTAAGGACCAAAATGTGTGCAATAGATTATAAACAATAATGACTGTCTAGCATTTCCCTGGTTAACTGTTTGCTTATTAAACTTTCAAAAATACATATACAACTCCTTCTTTGCAAAGTCAAAACATCGGAACCATTGGTTTGATTTAAGTTCTAGGCTAAATTAAATTAAATAAAGAATATGAGAAAATAAATTTAAAATTTCTTTGACAGTGGTACATATTGTCTTTAAGTTATAATTATCACCGCATCTTTGGCTTATTTAAAAAAAAAATAAAATACTAACCACAGTAAATCGATTTTCTATAAACATTTTATGAATAGTTTTACAAAAGCCAAATTGTTCATATATATTAAAAGTATTGCAGGAAAAAGTTTGTGACCAAGATAAAGGTTGTATGTTTATAATTTGTAACCTAAGCTAGCAAATAGATATCGTTGCAGACTGGCGGGCCTTTTCGTTTATTTTAATTTAAACTCTGCTAAATCTTGGCGACTGGTTCTGACTTACGCTACCAAAAAGGTGCATTCAATAGAAAGTTTGAAATTAGAAACTTTTACGTTCTATAGTGCTTAAAAAATGTTCCTGGTCCAAGAAACGACTTTTCTGTTTGTCTCCTGGATCATCTATTTACAAGGTAGTTGGTTGATTAACTATTTGTCCTAACAACAGAAAATAACGTTAACCCAAAGTTGTCAAACCTTCAAAGCTTTCCTAACCAACTAAAACAACTGCAGACCGATATCTCTGGCTATGAGATGCTATCATATTTTTTATCACAGAAAGTGGTCACCGACGCCCATGATAATTGGCGATATTGGTATCATCAACCGCCTCCGTGAGACATAGGATGTTAGGTCTCGTTTGCCAGTAAATACCTACTGTGTTCTTTAAACCCGGAATAATAGTGTTCCCACAGTGCCTATTTTACCAAACGTACACTACTGCTTTGTGGTAAAATAAACAAAATTCTACAGGTCCCTTAAAGGGACCTACCAGCCTTAAATAAAAGTTATATTTATAACACATCTGAAAGATACTTAAAAACACATAGGCTCTACCAATGGTTTCTATAAAAGGTTTTGTGGTTTTTATTAAGATTTACCATATCTAGAAAGAAATTAAATGTTTAAAACTATATTAGTTATTTCACACAGGTTTTTCATTGATTCTTTATTTTCTTTGCAATGTTTTAGACTTTCTCTTGTTAAAATAATAAAAACTAAGTAAGAATAAATAAATAAAAGAACTGATTCCTTTAAAAGTGGATTCGATGTGGATAATAATCGCGTAAATAAATTAAATATTATAAACATTACCTGTTCAGTCAAAGTCCAAATGTACAAAATAATGCACTTGTTTTTAGTTACATAAACACATCTTGATACAAAGTTTAATAAATGTCTATCTCCTCGTTATATAGGGTGATGTTCCAAAAATAGTATTGGGAACAATTAATTCCGTTATTCAATCGAATATTTTGTTTGAACAATTAATTCTCATTCACACAACCTGGTGCTGAGGTCAATCATTCTTTGGGATTAATTAAACTTTAAAACCTAAGCAACACCGAGGATTAAGTAAGCAATTTAATTTATTGATTTCATTTCTTAGTTACGACAATACATAAAACATTATATAAACATGATGAGATTATTCCAACTAACAATAACTAACCAATTGAAGAATCAACATTGAAAATTTTTCGTCCCGCAGAATTCAACCCGACCTCTGGTTTCAAGCACGCTCTTACCCCGAAGGCTACGAGGCAATAACAAAGTTAAAGTTAAACATAATGAGGAAAAATCCGTTTTGGATTTTGGTCTATACTAATATCTTAAATAGCAAAACAGTGATAATTTTGCAGGAATTAATACTGATATAAGCCTTCAGGATAATGTAAGTCATTTATAGCAATGCTTTTATTTAATTTAAATAATTATATCGTTTTCGTATGCAAAACTTTAAGTTTTAAAGCTCCAAAAAGTTTTCTTTTGTTGCGGCTATCCATAACTTGATATAACCAAGTCCTAAACACTTTGTTCAAAGTTAACTCCTACCTTCTCCTAATCTTACAACAACTTTAGTATTAAATTCTCCTGGCTGCAATTTGAGGATATAATGCTTGTTGCTTTCAGTTGATGCTGTTTTAACTTTTATTAGGATAAATTTTTTGTATTGTAAAATAAATTTATTATTTTATTTTTGATAAATATAATAAAAACGTTCCTGTAACAGCTAAAATCGTAAAATCAGTGACTAGTGCAGACATAGAAGGTCCATCGTTAGGTTCAGTGAATAATTCGTTATCATAATATAATATTTTGGATTAGCACTAGTTATTAACCACCACGAGGTAGGTTCGAATTCTGTTGAGGAACAGCTTGTTGCGTTTTGTTTTCTGGTTGGTTGAACATTGAATCGATCCCGCCGAATGAAGGTGAACCATGCTGCAATGCCATGTAATATTTAAGATTGGAAAGGCGATACGTGGAAATGACTAGAACGGACTTCGTCAAGGACGTAAAAAAATTATAATGTACTGTTTTAAGTTGTTTCAGGGCAAATGAATTTTAAATAAAATAAAATATTATTATATAATCGTTAATCATATCAAAATTATTTCAATTGAAAATTTACATTTTATTACATATTCTTTTATGTGTCCTGTAGCCACAAAGGAAAGGTTTAACAAAACAATGGCTATAATAGTATACTAGTAGTGGCTATAATAATAAAAAACAAGGCTCTGGGTAACAAAATTCAACAACAATGCTAAACTGACTGATGAATACATTCTTTCTTATCTTTGCTCTTAACGATAACGTCTTAACGATATTAAAATTATACTGCTTAAAATAACGTTATAATCCTAATTGCTCAATCATAATACATATATCCTGAGGGTTTGAGTACGTTAATCTATGTACTTCCACTGAAGTTTTTTAAAATATAGACACATATTTGTTTGTGTTTAAACATCATCGACAAAATATATATTTTATTCTCTTTTGTAACCATTTTTCCAAAGTTACCATAATGTTCGAAAAAAGAATAAATATTACTCCATGTAATATTATTTATTGCAACATTATTTGGAAAAACAGTTTACAAGAGAATAAAATGGTATCTCTGAATCATATTTTTCTTTTTAAATTTTTGTTTCTTTATGGCGGTGCGGTTTTCTTTTGTGTAATTTTCAAGTTATCAAAGATCACTTTAAGTCAACATAATTCACCTGAATAAGTATTTTTACACAACTCATTTTGACTACTGACCTAAAGCGTAAACCATATTTTAAAACTATTGCAGGGCTCTTAACTATTTTTTTGGCTGTTTGAAGACCTCTTTTTAAACTCTCCAAGTGGGTGTGATTCTTTAAAATAAATGTTTAGCGTCCAAAGATCAATAAGCAAATACTTATTAGCCTTTTTATCTTTAATATTGTATCCATTCATTTTATTGCGATCATTTCCTTTTCGTATTATTTATAAAACTCACTGAGCTTTGCCGTTGAAAGTTCCACGTTTCTGTAAACTAATTTAACCATTCTCTAACAAAAGATACTTTCAGCTCAAGTTTAATTACGCTTTGATACTTTAATGTTGAAATTTTAAATAGTGCATACAATTGAACAACTTACTATTTATCTTTTTAAAATCTTAAGTTTTTTTATTCCAATCTGGTATTATATCATTAACAAGACTGATAAAAGAGCATAATTTTTTGATTGTGTTGCAAGTTTGGCCTTCAGAGCTGCCGTGGGGAGGCTGCTCCAGTGGGCTGAACTAGCCCGCTCGGAGGGTGCAGTGACGGGTTGCAGAAGGTGGTGTTCCCCTGTCCTTTGCAGCAGATTCCAGTCGTTGGGTAAAAGGTTGTCAGCATTCCGTGAGCCTCTCTATCCTCCCGCGACTCGGCAGGGCCCACCACTGGTTCGGTGGGAGGCCGCGGGAAGGAAGGACATTCGGCATGGAAGTCGTCGATCTGTCTTCCTTCTGCGGCCGAAATGGTTGCTAACGCCGGGCTCCAGACTCGGGGAGTCTATTACCTAACTCGGGGCCGAGACGGGCGAGTTACTTCCGGCGCACCCAGAAAGGCGATGGCCGTGAGGGCGAGATGGGCTGCTTCGGCACCCAGCGCTGGTGGGTCCAGCAGACTATAAAAGGTTCCTGTGACCCCTCTCTAGGCGCCAGGAGGAACAACGGTGGTTTAATCGGTGCAATTACGACTACCGTCTTTCGCTCCGAGGTCGGTATGCCGGGCATTTTCCACGGAAAAAAATATCTTTACATGCCGAGAGCTGCTGGTGTCGTGGGGCATGACCTTTTGCTTCCCTGCCTGTGCGCAGGATGTTGAAACGAATGGTCGTGAGGCGCCGTCCTTGCGTTCTGCGGGACGATGGCCCGGAAAAGTGGCGTACGCGCACTTCTCCTGCACTGAGCCCTGGGCCGGCCGGCAGAGGTGTCCGCCCCGAAAGGGCTCCGAAAGTGCCCTGCTGTTTGCTCTAGCATGGCACCTGAACGACGTGCCTCGGGATTACGTCGCCCGGGTCATCGGAAACTGTTATAGCGCCGCCGTCCCGGCTGGACGAGAAAGGACAACGTTGGTTGCGGGTATATCAGCCCTCCATCTAAGTCGGAGGCACATATCCCTCTGCCCTCTTACTCGGGCGCGGGAATCCATCAACTGGATGTTTCCTAAGCAAAAAAAATTTGTTGCACATAATGTTGAATTAGCTTCGCCTGATTCCCGTGCATATATCTCGTTTTAAAATTAACTCAAATTAGCATTCAAATGATAACATTTTATGGTGTAATAGCTCGAAGGACCCGCATCAGAAATGATGTGATTCGTCGAGAACCAAGTCACTGATATGCCCACCGGTTAGTCGGCTGGAGTGCGATGGGCCGGTCCATAAGCCCGCAGCAACAACCGCTGGGTCGGAAAGTTCTGGGTACATCGTCCGCAAACGCAGCGCCCTGCGGCATGATGGGTGACGACATTCCACCAATTGCTGGTGTGGGCGGGATGAGAATAGCCGAAGAATCAAGAAGCAGAGACATCACTGGTGGACGCACAGGCTGATGATGATGATGATGATCAGGGCATATTCAAACTTTTAAGATATTACAAAAAACTCTATGTAAATAAAACGTAACACACTAAAGTTTGTTAGATAATTATTTAAATTGTAATTCTTTTATATTGTATAAAGATATTTCACTTTTATCATAGATGAGTTTTTGATTAAATATGTACTTAAAAGATATCAGAGATTCAAAATGCTGTACCGATCTCATAAGGCAATTTTGTACAGATATAGTTATTTACCTGCTTAATTTCCAAAAATTGTTATATATTCTTTGAAGTCGGTCATATTTTAATCTTATAATTTTACTTGTTTGTAGATTTTATTAACATTTTAGATAATTATCGTATTACTCACCAAGTCAGTTCATCTTTTTCTTATTAAAAAAGTAGCTACGCTTCATATATTTAGATATTAATTTAACTGTTACAATGACGCTAATCAAAATAAAAAATTGCTTTAAAACAACTTGTATTATATTGCCAAAGGCTACAATAATAAGTTAAGATGAAATTAATTAGAAATAGGAGTTAAGCACATAACTTTACCATAATTTTACGTTGAATTTAATAACTTTTAATGATCAAGTATTTTTGGGTTTATAAATAGAAAATCTGAGTTTAAATCGATTTAAGATGCGCAAGCCTTCAAGTTATAAAAGGTAAACTAAAATTACTACTAAATAGTTGCTGAACGAGCGTGGGGCTATATTTTGCTGGGTTCGTTGGTTCCTCAACGATCAGTCTAATATGAAGTAACTGCGACCTCACGTAATAATGCCAATAATAACAATAAACAAGGCTATTGCTAGAAATATTAAGATAAGATGAGAATATTTAAACATTTCAATAGATTCCTTGTTAGCCACGGCAACGGCAGGGCAGGGGGTGCTAAGAATCCCTGGGAGTCTTTAGGCCACCAAAACAAATTGATAAAAATAAAATAAAATTGAGGTAATTAGTGTATTTTTGTTATGCTAATATACTTAAATATATTTGCATGGATACAAAAAACAGAGAGAGAACAGATATTCATATGAATTTTATACTATTGTATCATAACTTAATATCAAACAACGTCTAGGCGTGTATTATTTTCATCATTTGAATGCTAAGTTAAAATTAAAAAACTTTCCTTTTCGTTTGGTTGGTAATGGTTTAATAATTCATGACCTTGATCCAAAAGTTTATTAACCAAATTAATATAATAAAAATAAATTTAGTATATCGCTTTAAATCACTTTATTTGCTGTGCTATAATTCACCATTTAAAATAAAAATACTTATTATCAACACCTGAACTTTTGCTCCAATTTTCAAGGAACTTTAGTTTTCAAAATATTTTTTAATTAGGGCGAAGAGTAAAATATTATAATTATCTAAGGTGTATAGTTTTACATTATTGATAATGATAATGACTTTCTCGCTTTTATTTTTACGGGTACAAACTCGGTGATGCCATTTTTAATAGGATACATCAGAACAATTTATATTAACAGACAGACTGGATGATCTTTCTGTTTTATTTTGAACATAATGGTTTTTGACAAACTATACTGTACAACTAGAATAGATATCAAATTGTAACTTTTAATGTCTCTGTATAAATAAAACATTTTATAAAATAATATAATTTACTTAAATAAAATTTTATAATAAAATAATAATAAAATAAATTATCTGAATTTATTTATTAAGAAAATAATATCAACCTGATTTAGACGTTAGAAAAACTGAAATCATTTAGTATTCCTAAGTAGACCATCTCTTCCTTTCGAGCTTAATTTTTTTGATGAATACGCAGGCAGACGAGCAGTCGCGGCTACCTGATGGAAAGTGGTCACCGACGCCATAGACATTGCAATTTTGGTATCACCAACGCTCTGCCTGCCGTGAGACATAGGATGTTAAGTCTCGTTTCCCAGTAAATACGCCGGCTACGGTGGCTCAAACCGGAACATAGTGTGTTATCACACTACTTCTTTGCGAGTTTAAATAGGCACCAATGGTTCCACCAAGATGGTCTCCTGTAAAGGGACCTACCGCAGTAAATTAAGTGATTTTGCAAAATCCTCTACTTTCTAAGGATACATAATTATTTTCTACTAGAGTTTCTCATATCAATATAAGACATTATTTATATACAGCTACAAATAATCTATTTAATTAATAGGTTAAAACTATAATATATATTATGCTTACTGATTTGGCTAATGTTGCAAGAAAAGTACAGTTTAGTACCCATTTACCATGATCGACACCCTTCGAAACACTTCTCAAATATATATCTTCTTAATTGTATATAACGTCTGATAGTTAACAGTTTCATGATACGATTTGAAAAATTTTGATGGGTCTTATATTCATAAAGTCAGGGCCAGTTATGTTTGAATAAATGTAACTATAATTGGGCTTTCTCTGCCACCATATTTACTTTTAAAGCGATAATAGATTCGTTTGCGAAATTTGCTATTAATGATTCATGGCTTTTAATAAATCAGATTCTCCATAAATTTACTATTAAAAACATTATAAGTTTAGACTTCTTCTTAATTTATTTTTGAAAGCCCATTTTAAGTATTGGGTCGATAAGTAATAATCAGGTTATAAACTATTTATTGGACGCTTAGTCATTCAAACTAGGAAAAACTTTGGTCATCCCAAGTGATAAAAATAAACTAATACTTACGTATTTAATTCTTTGCACTGAATAATTTCCTACTATTATCACTATCAATTGCATTCAAGTCACTTGTTGGTTCACTTCCATTGTTACTATATTTATTAGAGTCCGACCGAAACTGTTTTCCGGCCGAAGCCAGAAGCCGAAACCGAAAGTTCGGCCGGGGCTTCAGTTCGAGCGAAACCGAGAACAGAAACTCACGTGATCAAGTGTAAAAATTCTTAAAATACTAAAATATGGAGCTTTACTGCCTATTATTTTGCTTTATTTTAGTGATGGAATGAACAGTATATTAAACGTGTGGTAATCGTTTATTTCAATTGATAATAATATTTTATGTAACGAAATATTAAAAATACATCATATTTTTTCAACTTAATTTCTTATAGCAATTAGTTATTAATAAATAAATTAATAATTGTGACTGTTTCATTTAAGACTAAGTATTGGTATTTTGAAATCTTACTAATTACTCCGTAGCCTAGTGGTATGGCGTGTGCTTTAGAATCCGGAGAGTTTCGAATCCTTGGGACTCAATAAATTTTCATTGTGGTTTCCTAGTTGGTTAGGGCAATTTGGGCCGATCACCCATTTGTCTGAAAAGTAAGATGATCCATGCGTCGGATGGGCATGTAAAAAGTCGGTCCACCCAACAACCCGCATTGGACCAGCGTGGTGGGATACGGTCCAAAAAACCCCCTAATGGATAGGGTGTATTAGGGGAGGCCTATGTCCAGCAGTGGATTATCAAAGGCTGATGATGATGACTAATTAATACTTTGGTTTGTATTTGTAGTTCCAAGGGGGGATCAAAAAGTAAAAATGAGATAGAATATAATGACTATGATAGCTTAATTATTTATTTTTCTACATAATCCGAGTCCACCTACACACCAAGTCCAGCGTTCCAAGTTTCCAATGCTACAATTCCTTAAAAAAGGATTGTCTTGGTCCTGCAAAAAGGCATCGTTTACTTATTATATATAGTTTTAACACATGTTTCCTCTTAAGTATTGTATCAATTTGGAGAGAAAATGGAAAATAGCTAGGCGCCAGATCTGGTGAAGAGGGGGATGCTCAACCAATTGTACGCTAGCATGCTGAACGGTGGCCATCGCTAATGCCAACCTATGTGCCGGTACGTTGTCAAGATGAAACAGCTCGCCCGTTTAAAATTTGCCCTTTTATAATTGACGGCATTTCTCAACCTCGGTATTAAAGCTGCATAATCTGTAATGATGCTTCCATGCTCCAGGTAATCAAACATTAATATCACTTCTGAGTCCCAAAATATTGAGGCCATACCCCGGCCAGGCCAAATACCACGGCCACGGCATGAAGATCCTTCGGGATAAACCCGTGTTTCGTCCACTGCCACAAAACTAAATTTAAAGTTTTTAGAATCTTCTTAAAACTTGTCCAACGATATCTTCGAATTGTTAAGTCGATTTTGTTTCTGATTCTCGGCAACCATCTTGCGGAGACTTTTCTCATATTCAAAATTTGTGTCAATATGCGTTGAGTACCTCTGTATGAAATGCTCGTTTCTTGATTAGGTATCAGATGGTAAAGAAGTACCATCTGATACCCTAAAAACTAATCCTAAAACAGTTTTTTCAAATATGGCAGCATATTCTTATTGTTTCTTGTTGATTACTGGCTTCGATGGACGCCTGCAACCATGTTCGTCTTCCGTGTACGTTCTTCCTACTGAAATTAGAAGCCCACTCTGCAACAATTGGTTATGACAGAGCAGTCTCTTCTCATGTTGCTTTCGAGCCGCAATTAATCTCTTGCGTTGTTAACTTTTTATAACAGTGGTTTTAATCGCATTTAGGTTTTCTTTTTTCGAGAACATTACAAACAAACACATAGCAAACAAATGATTACATTCAGAAAAAAATTAAAGAGGCTAGAAGATTTTTTTATTAACACAACAAATATCTGAGCTACACTTTCCAGTATTATTTTTATTTATTTTTGGTTACCAAGGAGTATATATTTTGTTCTCACTACTATTTGTTCCCTCCTCGTCTTTCTAGGAGAATCATCAATTTCTTTTGTCAAACTTGGAATGTTTGCCTGAACTAAAATCGACTGATCTGAGCTCGATTGTAGCAATGATACATTTAACCTTAGCTTCATTTTGAAATTGGAAACATTTCTGAAACCAGTTTCGGTTTCGGCAAAACCGAAACTGCGGCCGAAACTTGATTTTTGGCCGAAACTCGGCCGAAACCGAAACCGAAACCGAAAGTTCGGTCGGACACTAATATTCATTATTTTTTTGACGATTTGAAATTATATGAACATAAACGTGTAAAATGTATCTATAATGTGAGTATTCGCTACGTACTTGTCCATGAATTCATGAGAATATAATATGCATTGGCGGGGTGGAGTGGTAATAGAAAGAGAAGAGATGAGAGAACGAAAAGAAAGAGGGAGAAAGAGAAAGGTATTATACACTACTCGCTTGTGTATGCGACTGTCGCGCCTGCGCACGTCACATTTAACGGTTTTAGTCCACGCACTTTTTTTTACTATTTTACTATCAAATTTTTTTCAGTTTGTTCGCTCAGTAAAATCCCTGCCAAGTCTGCCGTAAGGAACTTCGTTCCAATAAATGTAAGTGAAATAAAAATAAATGAGGTAAATTCGCTAGTGATTCTCTTTAAAAACCAATTTTCTAAGCTAGAAAAATAAATACATTTTAAGATTACTTTCTTAATGTTACGCTGGTAGTACAAAGAAATTTGCACGATTAATTTTAATTGAATTTGAGCAATTGAGCTAAAGCGATACCAAGATAATTGTAACAAATGAAATCTCGTTTCGAACGACTATATTTAACATTTACAGCTCTTGTTATTTGTTTTAATAGGCATTTTATTTAAACTGGTTTTTTTTTGGTTTTTGTGTGATGTCAACAAGATTATCTGAATAAAAAAAAGAACTCTTCAACAAAGTTAAGGAATATGATTAACAATAATTAATTCGCTTTAATGAGACAAATATTTAATAAGAGCATAATCGTGCGTGTGACGTTGTTATTAGTTGTGAATAACATCAATGAATAACATCAGCATGTAAGACGTCAATTCGTTGCGTTGGGTTACTTCGTTAACTTCTACATCAAGTTTAATATGGCTAAAGCAGAGATGTGTTCATTTGATAATTAAGGCAAAGAACTTTTCAATATACATTTTTATAGGATTTTTGTATATAAAGAAAACATGACAACGAGAATAGTTTAAAATTTTAACATGTTGCCTAAATTATTAATGACAATCAACTATACAAAAAATTAAAATTTTAAAGCTTATTTTTACAAAAAATATTTCAGTACTTTAATATAATAAAGAATTATTTCAAATGTTTATTAATCGTTTAAATCGCTATAATACTTTAGAAACCAAAATCTGGTGCTTTTTTGTTAAATATAAAATGTTTGTAACCTAACATTAACTTAATTAGCTAAAAGTTAATTAATACTAAACATACTAATAAATAAAATGAATTATGTAATTATATATGATATGACATTGTCAAGATTAAAAAAGGCTATCAGTTTTATTATTGTTATGGTAGTGAACATCTGGTTGAGATTTTAACTGAAGTTTGGGACAAAAATTAAGCTATTCTAAAAATCAGTTCTTTAGAATATGTTACTGATTTTCAACAAACTAATTTCAGGTTTTTCCTATACGGAAAATCACTCTGTACAGAAGATCCCGTGTTTAAAGTCACTAATCACAATATAACTATAAGCTATAAGATTGACTTGAATTTCGATATAAATATTTCTTTTGCCAACTAGAAATGAGCTAAGATCGGGTTTACAAAATTCCGCCCTAAAGAAAATTACCACGTGGACGAAGTCCCGAACAACAGCTGGTTAACATATTATTTATATTTTCGTTCGAAACGTTAGGACTTAGAATATTATTATATATGTAAGTAAATGCGATAAAATTCAACACAGTTTTTATAGGAATAAACAGGCTGTCACGAAAGTAATGTGATAACTGCCTTGAAGGGTCTCTAAGGCAAGACTACCTCTGTGCCCACTGGGTTACTGGAAAAATATTGGACTTCAAAAAAAAATATTTTACACCGATATTGAGCGCTGCCACTAAACTATGAATTACACTTAATTTTCTAGCGAGCGATTTTTTAAACTGGGCTTTTGGGCCAATGTCACTTTATGATAAATAAACTTTAAGCAAAAAATTCATTTTCAGCTTATATACTTTTTATAGGCACATCAAGACTTTTGATTGAATATAATAATATAGTGGTTAATTGGTAAGTCATATAATAGATTTATTTCGTATTCTTTCATTTATAAGAGGTTCGTCTATCCTCCTTTAACGCCAGCCTCCTTGAAAGGCTTGTGGACTTTGTTACACAGAATTTGTGCTAAAGTTATTTCGACACATTTTGAAACCACGATATTCATCGTAGTCGTCGGAGTCTATTTCAGTAATTTAGACCGTTACATAAATTAAATTAGGGTACTCATGGAAACTCGTGTTGATTATAATTTTTATTTTCTTCTCCATTGCCATTACTGCTAAAAGGACCTAATTAAATTAACATTCTAACCAAAAAACCTTACAAATTAGAATACTTAAACGAATTTAACAGTTAGAAATTACGCTTAAGACGTTTGATATTATTAAATCCCGAATAGTCTAAGAGAAGATAAGGAATTTAGCGAAATGATTCGGCGATGTTGCCGCTTCATAAGGCAAAATTAATTGCATTCGTGTTTAGCACTTTCTGTACTAGGGATATCTTTACGTTTCCTTTTCCTAAAAATAAGTAAATGGTTTTTTAGTCTAAGAATTATGTACCTTCAGATGCTTGATTAAAGACGTTAATAGAAATTTGTAATTATAATATAAACTATAACAGTTATACTGGAGCTGTTTGACATTTGACATTCACATTATTTACATAATCATTTATTCGTTCAGTATAAATCTTTATGAAGTTTAACACATTTCTCATTTTTTCGTGGCGTTCCATGCGTCCCGAGGATCGTAGCCTGCTTTAAATATAAAAAGTATAATTTTAACAATAAAAAATTGAGAAACTGAAGTTTCGCAGCTTAAACTATGTATCTCATTTCAAATAGTGTGTAATATAAGCGGATAACGACGTGCTCTTGGCTCTAAACTACCCCGCAATTGTACCGGCCGATTTTTAAGATCATTTTTTACAATAATTTAATTTTTGTTCGTAATTGGGGTATTTTTTTATGAAAATGTCATCTATAATTCGTTTTATGCACACAGAAAAAAAACTTTGCAATTCATATACTTTTACAAGGACTTACACCCGTAATAAGCTTTGAATATACATCATTGCATTTTTTAACAACGTTTATGTTTTATGCGCTCTTGGTCTTTATTGTAGACAAATTCAAGTAGTAGAATGACCTAGATACGTTCGGAAACTTATTCCAAGTCCATCTTTGGGTACCGTCAGATTTGCAATTTAATCGCAAGAGGTGTGTACCACATAACAGCTATTTACAAGGAAAACTTTTAAATAGCGCGAATTTCGTTGTTAGTAAACTCCATTTACACTTCTATAACTGTTGAACGCAATATCCAAACTAATTTTGAATTGGATTTACATCAAAACCTTTAAAATGATGTGTAGTAATGCCAGACACGAGGTCTTTAGCACTTCATACATATCCGCGAAATTCACAACATAAAAAGGCGGAAGGTAGATATTTGACAACCTATTACATTGAAACCATTATATTAAAGAGAGGATTATACAATAAACGATCTATTTCGAGAATTGACTTCTCCTTATATTTTATCACCTTAATGTTTTATATAAAATAATATAATTATTTATGTTTCAACATTTAGCGTCATTATACTATTATATTGAACATAAAACTCCTATAAGCATCAATTGCTGAAGCTAAACATATTAATAAGACAAAAATTCGCTTAAGGTACCTTTCGTGTTGATTTTTAAACCTGAAGCCAAGTTTGATTAGATTTTTTTTAATTATATAAAGCACATAACACATTAGTCTGCGTTTAATACGGTTCCATGAAAATTATATTCATATTTTTGACCAACTTTTATGTTATTTTTATTTAAATTGCATTACCAGAAATCGCGGGGTAGTTACTTACAAAGGGCTCGTTGTCACCCGCTCATTTTGCGCGAAATGGTTATAACTTTTTTGTAAAAATTTTACTAATTTCAAAATATTCTTGATTTATTCTTATATACATTACACGGAAACAAAAACATCAATAATGTAAAGAGTAAATCTCACGAGGAAATAAGTTAATTAGATATTGACTTGGATGTAATATTTAATGTTGTTTATTCGTTTCTGTTTAAAGAAAACAAATTATTACGTACACATAAAATTGTTTCCTTTTCTTGGGAGTGTTTACACGTTTTATATTGGTTATTCATGTTTAAAGCAAAGGATACACGATTTGATTAAACCAAAAAAATGTTGCAGTAATTAATGTTACTAACATAATTCATCGCTTATTTCATTTCTACGTTTTAAAACTTAAATAGTTAAGGGACAAATATAGAAGATACCTACGCATACCTGTCCTTGCGGATGCAAAGGCAGGTAATGTAATGTATAATAGGGTGGGGTCACAGGCACGTTTTTACACTCTACTGCGACCCCACTAGTGCTGGCTGCCGACGCAGCACCGTCTCTGGCCTATCGCCAAATCCACCTTGGTACACACGCGCATCATCTCGTCTCAGTCCCTACATCTGGGCAGTAGACACCTCGGAATCTATTACCCAGGGGCCAGATGGTTAACTTACTCTTGCAAGGCGCAACCGACCCCCAGCGGTGGCGTCAGTGTTTGGATCCGCTGCTAGTACCACTTCGGCCGCGAAAGGAACAGAGATCTTAGACACTTTTTTGAATGTCCCCTACTGCCACGGCCTATCCACACGATCAGCGGTGCGGCTCCGCCAAGTCGAGGAGAAGAGAGTGGCTTACGGTATACCGACACTTCTTTTCCCCTACGAGTCCACCTTGGCCGCAGAGATGGAAGCTTCAGCTGCACCTTCCTCTGCACATCCGAAGTTGACTTCTTCAGCCAGCTTGTAGCAGCCTTCTCTGAGGCTGGCTTACTCCTTAGGCCGACCAGGTTCCTCTTAGCTACTCCGCGGCCGACTAGATCGCAGGCCAATAAGAGTACCTCATGTTTTGACCCTATAGACGTCGGACGTTGTTTACGCAACTTACATCACTTATTTGGCTGTAGTATAGTGTCATAAGAACAAGCTTTAAAGATGCAAGCGGGTTTGATTTGTTATTTTTAAGGTAAGATGTACATTTTATACATCTAAATATTTCACGACATAAAAATTATATTATTTGCGGCATAAGGTTATATTAATATTGGTTATTAAAAATTTGCCGGTCACCGAATCCCCCAAAAATATTCGATCTATGTGTCGCATAGGCACATCAAACAGAGTAATATTAGAAGGTACATCTGGGGAAAATATTGTACGAAGCCATAAGATTTCCAATAACTTACTTAAAAATAAAACAGATATAGCAAACATTATTGCCACGTACAGATTTCAATTGGCATTAAAAAGAAATATTTTTTAGGTTGATGTAAACTTTCAGAAGAGAAATGATACATTTATATGTATTTGCTTTTCTTCGAGTCGTTCTTGGGACGCCTACATATCAACGCTCTAAATATTACTTTTGATTTTATATCAAACTAGCTGTCACGAGCGACTTTATTCGCGTGATAATACGAAAGAAAAATCTTTTTGTGGGTAAAAAGTAGCCAAGTCATTTCACGTTACATTAGCCGTCTTGCAGTGAAAGTTCAGCCAAAATCGGCTGTTTCAGAAATACCGAGACAGTAAGACAAAAATTTGAACAAATGTAATGGTGTGTTATATGTATCAGTTAACTATCACAATGTAAATTTTTAAAACGGTTATTTTAGTATTAAAAACAGACACTCAAATTTATTTCTTTTTATAGATTAGTTTTAGTAGATAAATTCTGTAACATGTTCATATTCGGTTCATATTCGGTGAGTTCAGAGGGATTCATGTTTAGATTCAAATAATCAATATGCGAAAACGATGTTATACAGATTTATTTATTATATTTTTATATGATTGAAAAATGTTTATGTTCAACTTGTTAGTATAACTTTTGCCTATTTATTATAAAGTAAAAAACACTAGCAAATATTGGTTTGTTTCAATTTACAGATCGCTTATTTATTAGATATTGGACCGATAGTGAAATAAATCTTTCGTCAGACACTTAATAAATAAACCTGCGGTATTTTTGTATTATATCTTTGTTCTAATATTCTCGTTGAAAATGAGATGTCAACTGTAATAATTCAGAATAAAAAAAACTAACTCATAAAACATAAAAACAAACCATTTCAAACTGTTTGTCGAATGAATAACTTAAATTATCAGAACATTACATGTCTCGTCTGTCGAGATCTGTAAAATTGTAATCACTACTGCTTGTAGTTTAGGTATCATTTTCATTGAGAGTGATAAAACATTAGGAAATAATCTCTGCTATTCAGTTTATTTTATATTCAATCAAGTTTATGACATACGAGAGCGGCATTGAAAATTTTGAGAATCAAGGAAGTGACTCTACGTTACTATTTAAAAATGTATTTATTGCTTTTCGAAGTAATCTCCGCGAAATTTGACACATTTTTTCATACGATGGAACCAATCATTGAAGCAACCATACTATTCGGAAGTTTCGGTGTCCAATCAAAAATGGCCGTTATGTATGCGTCCACAGCTTCTTCAGGGATGAAAATCTCTGGCCACGCAATTTATTGCTTATTTTAGGTAATGAAAAATAAGGGCTCAGGGTCGAGACTGTACAGGGGTTGGTCTAATAATTCTATGCTTTCGTGCTCCAAAAACTCTTTTGTTCTGTGCCCGGTGTGAGAATTTGCATTCTCGTGATGGAGGATGATGCGGCGGTTACAGTTCTCTTTACAGAGTTCAGAAATGACCTAATGCAAACAAACGCAAGCATTCTATTCTGGATTAACCGTTCTTAGTCCCTCAAGAGAATAGTCGCAATATAGCCGGTCTTGGAGACAAACGTGGGCATCACACAGAATAATTTTTGTTGGCCTTAACTCATTTCCGAACATCCAAACTCGTGACTGGTTTTTTTGTTTCGGGTTCGTATGATATGATGTTGTATACAGCATTTGAGGATCCTGCTTCGAATCTTTCGAGAGTTCTGACGCACCAAGTTACGCGAGCCGCTTTTTGCTCTGTGAAGAGCTCGCGTAAAAACGATACTTGTAAAAAGGAAGCCTTTTACCAATAGTAGAGTCGGCCAGAGTATAAGAATTTAATGTTATATGTTTGCATACTAATTACCTCATTGGAACGTTTTTTTCAATTTCATTTTGTAAGAAAGGCACGTACATTTCTAGCTGCTTTCTGCAATTAGGATTTTAGATCGCAAAACATTGTTTTTACTTTTATTGAATTAGAAATTTACTCAACACCACACAAATTAATAAGGTCGCTTTATTTTGAATAAGCAGTTAATAACTTGACCGATTTTACATTATATCGACGTAAATGTTACATACCTCAGGTTATAATATTATTTATTTTTTAGTTTTAATGCACTGTTGTACGATTTACATTTACAAGGCTTACTTATAGTTAAATTAATAAGTTCTTATCCAGAGCAGTTTCATTATTGTTTTTCATATTTCGTGGCGTGGTGTTACTTGCAGTGTATCACTGTCTATAAGAACAAACCACAGTTTAAATATTCACTTCACGTTTGTGGGAAGCAGTCTTAAAGCACTTCGTGCCTCAATAGCAAGAAGTTATACGGTAATGGATTTTCTGGTGGAATCGAATAAAGTAGAAAACAGTATCTTTCTCATCTTCAACTAGTCAAGAAAGTAAGGCATCACTCAAAAAATAATGTGTAGTGTCTGGTTACTATTGAAATTAGCGTAAAATATAGTTTACTAATGATAAGTTCATTATTTTTATGTTAAAAGTAATAGACATTAAAAATTTACTAGAACTAGTTTGAAGCCTTTAGTTAAAAAGAAGCTTTGTCTATGGCATTGAAAATCATTAAAAATTATGTGTTATGTAAAATGTTAATTTGTTGTATAAAAATTTAAAAAAATTCAATAACCTAGGATTGTCTTATTTAATGAATGTCTGTTTTTGATTTATGTAAAGTTTCGATTTGTTAGAAACCTTGCCGATGAAATAAAAGTTATAAAATAAATTATTATGTCACTTACTGACCAACTCAAAAATAGTTTGATAAGTATAAAGCGGCTATCATTACTGACGAGAGTCCGTAATTTTGGAGTAAGTATATAGTTAGAAAATCTCTTGTGTACTATAATGTCTCGTGCACAGTTGCTTTATCTCTAATATAGTTCGGCAACCGTAGTCGTAATCGATAAGAGAACTTTATTATTATTAACTCGTTGCGTATCGTAACAAATAGGATGTTTCGTCTCTTTTACCCAGTAAATACATTGGATACGATGCCCTTCATACCGGAACATATTAGAATTTTTACACTACTGTTGTTTGCGCGTATTTCTATGGCGCCTAACCCAGCCGCAAATTGGTTAAGCAATAATCTTCCTTCCCTTTCTTACTATACCGCTCCTTTCGCTTGCCCTCCTTTTTTCCGTTAAATTTTTCCTCATCTCGCGAAGAAGGAGGGTATAGGTGAAAACTTTGTAACGCAGTCGGCAGCCAACGCTGCCGCAGTCGGACAATTGCCTTCCCGAGTTCCTACGCAGCGCATCATATTTCGTAAAGTCACGCGACGCGAGTAGCCAACGCTCAGTTCTAATATTTTTACGTTTACCGCGAACCCGAACCAAAGTACAATCAACGAAGTCACCTGCAGCTGTGCCGCCATCAGACGAGGTATTTATCGTTTTATCGCATTTCCAATCCGGCTTCATAAACACGTTGTGCGAGACGGATTACGCACATGATCCTTCAAACCGCATCCTCGCTTCTTGTCCTTAAATAGAATATTCCATATCGCAGGTCGCTCAAGATAGTTGGTCCAATCGTAATTGGCTGACATAACTTAAATAACCAGGTGCCCGCAAAACCGACTGTCTTGCGGCAGAAATGGGTAAAAAGGGAACCTACCACCTTCTAAGATCATGGATTTTTTTTTTTTTTTTAATATCATAGCATTTAACTTAACAACGGATATATGCAAAAGGGAGATTTAACAAAGCTGGCACTGAAACGGATTTTAATGGTTGCTGCAGTGCGCCAGGAGCCTGATTGGAGTAATAAAATCCGCTTAAAGCCTACAGACTGACTACGTGCAGAACGTTTAGTACTTAAAATGGTAAAAGTAATACGAATAGTAGAATATGGTACGGTTGGTTTCGTACCATTAAGTATGTGGACGTTGATAGAATAGTTTTCAGTAAAAGAACCATGTACAATTATAGAAGACTGATTGCTAGAGTAAAACTACTCGTACTATACCGCTATATTGCAAATGCTTGAGTGCACGACGGTTATTTTCATGACAATTCATGTAATATCTTGCTAAAAGCTATAATAATATGTCTAATGTGTTACAGAGTAGTCAAATTATCTATTAGGTCTTAACATATAGGCAAGATGGGAGAGTATGATAGGTGACGCATAGTGTGTAATTGCAGTTCGTCTAACTCCGTGATCCTTCGACCTGCTATCATCTAGTGAAATTCTCGCAGTCTTGTGCGTTTACTGGAGAACTTATACATCGATGTTTGCTGGCCTGATATCAAAAAGCTGTAGTGTCACAAACAATTGTCATCTAAAAATCTAATCAGAAACCAGACTGTTCTTCAAAAAGAAGATTCTAATTACTGATTCTACTTTGTAAGGTAAACCATTGTAATGATCGCTCCCGATTGCTATACAGGATCTATTTGTCATCACTAGTATCGATACGGTTTAAAACCCGCTCATTATTATGACGATGGAACAAAGAAACGCGGCAAGGGACGCGTGTTCGTTGATTTGCTACAATCAATTTGTGCGGATTTTTTCTATCTTTTTTATTTTTCCGATTTGGCAAAATTTGTTAAGTATCATTTTATCAGTTTGCTTGTTCAGAAGTGGTTTTCGATGTAGCCGCTTCAATTCCGCCTTCAATAATCATAACTTTATTTTGAAAGAATGTTAATACAATGACATGTACAGTTTGACTACGACATTGTCTTATAATTTCCGCTTGTATAAACTATTTAAATTAGTAATTGTTTTTCATGCAAAATTTAAAAATAATGATAAACCAGGTTTTAAAAGGAAATATCGATTGCATTCGTAAGGTGGTAGGTCCGTTTTTATACCGTCTAAGGAACCTTGCGTTGAATATTTCCGCTGAAAACCAGTCGTCTAAAACACTATCGTCTAATTTCTCTAAACCTAAACTATACGTCCCTTTTATGTCCCTGTGTAGTGAGCGGATTTGTGGCATTTACGCGTGTTTATTATGGGCAAATATAAACGAGACTTAACACCTTTGTCTTACGAGGCAGCGCGTTGGTTACTTCTGGTATTGCCAATGTCCATGCGCGTCGGTGACCACTTTCCATCAGGATGGCCGACTGCTCGTCTGCCTGCGTATGCCATAAAAAATTAAAACATCTATCAAGGGACGTTGGTGTGTTAAAGTTTATGACAATGTAAAGGAGTTTATAAATGATAAGACACACTGGTAATGGAATGCACGCTGCAGGCTTTATTGCGGTAATATGATAATTGATGCACGTCTTGTTTCAAGTTTCTTGTGAAAGATGACAAAAAAGTCTGCGAGATCTTTGCCGGTTCTTCTAAGGTCAGAGGCTTTCTTTACCGAACCGGTGGTATATTTTGACAATCGATAAGAGAGTTTAACGCTCGAATGTTGAATAAAGATATTCAGTGTCTTTAATTGTTTCAATAAAATCAATGTGACATTTACGAAATGTAGAAAACATTTTATTGTAACCTAGTAAAAAAACCGGCAGTCTGTGTGCAACTCCTTTCAGATGCCTTAATTAAGCTTATTATTATTATAAACTTATTTACCTAAATTATGAATTGTATTATATTTTCGAAGGATTTTGTTTTTTATTTAACACACATTTTGTGTTTTATTTAAAAAGTAAATTGAGCCTGAACAAGACGGTGACAGTTCTTAAATTTCAGTAGCCTATTTGTAAAAGCAATTTTTCACAAATTGATTTCAAGAACGATGTTTTCGGCACTGAATTTTTTCATATTTATAAAGACAGTTGTGGTAAAAGCATTTTTATTATTCGGATATTTCACAAATTGCTTTTTTGGAGATAAAAAGTTAATATTTTTATAAAACTTCTTTTAATTTGTTTATTTGTCCAGGCGAACAGGCTGTATAATATAAAATACTATAGGCTTATTACTATTATTTATTACAAAACAGTGATTGCTCGGGTGGTAATCAAATATTACTGACTTACCAAAAAAATAACACCGGTGAAATAGCATTTACAGGTTCACATTTTACCGGTGTAGGTCCACTGTTTATAGGAGACCGTCTGGGTGGGTACCACGCGGTGCCTATTTCTGCCGCGAAGCAGTAGTGTAAAAACACTGCTGTGTTCCGGTTTGAAGGGCACCGTAGCTAGCGTATTTACTGGGTAAACGAGACTTAACACCCTATGTCTCACGGTAGGCAGTGCGTTGGCGATACCACTGGTATTGCCAATGTCTATGGGCGTCGGTGACCACTTTCCATCAGGTGGCCCGACTGCTCGTCTGCCTGCGTATGCCATAGAAAAAAACACATCGTTATAGTATTACTGTCCGACTTAAAACCCCTTTAACATGGCGCCGACATTTCATCCATTAACATGCACCAAAATAACCAATTAGTAATCTTTTTTTGGCCGTTGAAAAGATCCAGCTTACGGATTCCAGCCGCCAGAGTGAGGGGCAGGGATATGGGACACCCCGGATCAAAATGGAGCGGCCGGTCCACTGGCCGCCCAGAGACTCAGTGTCAGGGGAAGGTTGCGCGCATTCGCCACTCTTCGGTGCCCTGGCCTTCTTCTGCGAATAGTCAGGGCGCTGTTAGCCTCCTGTCTCTTTCCGCGGCTTCCTCGGAAGGAAGCTGCGGAAAGAGACGTGTAGCCGGAGGCTATCACGTCCTCGCAGAACGCAAGGTCAGCGCCCCACCACCTTTGCTCTCTAAATCCGCGCACTACTGCAGGAAGCGAAAGGTCGTGCCCCGAAACTACGCAGCTCTCAGCGTTGCTCAACCCAGGCTGGGCACTCTTTCAGAGCGTCCTTGGCACATACGCCACAGTGGTGGCATTCTCAGTGAGGCTCCTACTGGCCACGCGGACAGGTACCTCCGAAACAGCCATGTCTCGAGAGAACCTGCGTCACGCGGAATGTTAGGGTGCCGTGTCTCTTTAAGCGACCACTTTAATACGGGGCGTATGGTCTCCACGGCCGGCGCTGGAGTGCTCCAGCCGCAGCTCCCATTCCTAAATAGCAAGGAAGTGCAATTCGTCTCTGCGCCCCCTTATCTCTTCTGGGTCTGGCCTGCAGCTCCGAGACCACGTCTCCTCGCACCAGAAAAAGAGTGATGCGAGGATTGCTACATCGAGGTCCCAGGGTAAGGAGCCAGCCAAGAGGCACGCCGCCTCGCTGTATATTGTCCGATAGCCCTGTACGGCCCGAATTGCCAACACCCTCTGGGATCTCCGTAGTACCGAAGTACTGGAGGGTGTCGGCCCATACGGGTGCCCCGTACAGAAACATAGACCTCACGACTCCGGCGTACAGGCGGTGACAGGATCTGCTGGGTCCTCCAATGTTGGGGAGCAGTCAGTCGAGAGCTGCCGCTGCTCTCGGCACTCTAGGCGCAAGGCGCTCGAAATGGGCGCAAAACCTCCATCGGCGATTGATGACTGGGCAGAGGCTTATCGACGCGGACGCCGCAAACAATAATGTGAGTGTCCACGGGTGGCGCGTTCCGAGGCCCATAAAAATACAGGGCCTCGGATTTTTCGAGCGCCACCTCTGGTCCTACCGCCGGATGCACCCAATCACTTGAGGAACCTCGGCAGTGGCAATACAGGTACCGGGTGTGTACAAGCTAGACTGTGATTGTGGTCTCTCTTACATTAGACAAACAAAAGATCAGTAAAACCAGAGTCAAAGAACATATAGCCATTAGCACCGATGCCATAAGAAATCTTCAATTTGCGACCAGAGTCTAGACAAACCCTATCATTGGATTAGATGAACCTAAAACACTTGCAAAAAACATCAATTTCTACCAAGGATGATTCGGGAAGCTATAGAAGGTAAAAAATATCCAAATTTTAATAGAGAGGACGTTAGTCTATGCCATCTTCATGGGATCCAATCATTTTAAAAATCAAATTATAATATATTAAAATTTTATTTATTTAATAAACTTACATAACACGTTAATAAAGAGAAGAGACAGAAGTTTTACATGAAACTCCTATTTAATTATTTATTTTATTTACGCGATTAGATGATAGAGATACACATATACCAACTTAGTCTGCCCGTGATGGATGCTGGAAAGAATCCGAAACGTCGGAATAAATATATTTAAGTAACGCGAAAATCCATAAATTAGTGGATTTGATATAGGTAAGGAGATAATTGGTGAATAAGTAATTTGGTGATAGTTTTAAACACTATTGTATGACCGCGTTAGCGAATTGCTTTGTTCGCCAAACGCTGAGACAAATTACCGGAGCGAGTGAAAAGGTTTTATACCGTTTACACTTGTAGCTAATTGCTAACGCGGTCATACGAAAGTGTTGTAAAAATATCACCAAATTACTTATATCACCAATATATCTCCCTTTACCCTATAATAATCGCGTAAATAAAAGAACATAGAGATACAGACATATACCTAGTTAGTCTGCCCGTGATCATGGATGCTGGAAAGAATCCGAAACGTCGGAAATAAATATATTTAAGTAACGCGAAAAATCCGTAAATTAGTGGATTTGATATGTATAACAATCGCGTAAATAAAAGAACATAGAGATACAGACATATACCTACTTAGTCTGCCCGTAATCATGGATGCTGGAAAGAATCCGAAACGTCGGAAATAAATATATTTAAGTAACGCGAAACATCCGTAAATTAGTGGATTTGATATGAAACTCTTGATTGTTGTAATATTAAATGACGTTTATCAATTACTTATAATTATATTAAAAACATATTAGAGGTCACTTACTTTTATGTCAGAACGTTGAACGTTTTATAAAGAATGTAGCGTTGTCCGAGACTTCACGCTTGTTAGCTTTTGTCCCATCAAAATCGGACCAGCCTTTCCAGGTATTAGCCAGAACAAACAGACTTACAGAGATTTTGTTTATTTTTTTTTCTGTCTTGTCGCATATTTTTGTCTCTATGTTAAGAATAACCAACACTCACTATTTCTATGTAAAGAGTATTAATAAAGTCTTTTATAAAACGCTATACTGTCCGTATAGCGTTTTTATTAAAAAAGAGTGAAAAGTGATAAACTTATCTTATTTTTATATATATTCAAAGAGATATCTTAAGGCTCAAGGCAAGGTAGATCAAAATAATATATTAATTTATAGTACACTTAGATTAGATATAAGAAAATCCTATTTTCAAAAGCCTGCAGTTAAAATTTTATGTTATTAAATAGCAATTATTCGAATACATTAATATATATAGAGCAGAAAAATTAAATGTGCCGGATACGAACCACAGAAAGTTAATTACAAGTTTCAATCTTTAAAAATTCACTAAGATAGAGATTTTTTAAATATTTTTTATTGCCCAGGACATCGTAAAGATACTTTACTGCTTTATTAAAAGTCAGTCATATTTTCACTTAACCTTAGTCTTAAGGCATATAAGAGATTTAAAATGCGGCAGCAGAAATTTAAAAGTGAATCAAGGAGTAAATATGTTATTGTTTGCTTACTTTTGCCAAGCGCTGGCAAGACTCTACAAGAGAAATCAAAATGAAGTATTACGAAATATTTTATCTTAAATACAACAAACAAATATATATAATAGAATATTTTGTCCATTTACATAAATTTTAATGTACGTAATATATTTATGTTCTATGCATTTAAATAGATAGAAAAAATAAGCAGATTACTTATCAAACCAAATAAGTACAATTTACGGTGGTAGATTAACGTTCATAGAAGCCTGACAGAGCCTAAATTAAATAAAAAATGATATTAAATGAGGATAAAGAATATAGATAAGAGTAGAGAATCGGTCCTTGATAAGTCAGCGGCTTAAGCAGCATGGTGGATTATCTCAGCCCATAATTAATTCTTAGTTATTAACTGTGACCTTGTTCATTTACGAAGCCTGTTACATATAGCAGAGTCTAATCGAAAAACTTGACGTTGGCGAAATCTACAAGGAAACGTCACCAAGCCAAAGAACTGAACTGAAGCAGCATGGTGGAGAACAAATTCTTAATAAAACAATATTGAAGAATAATGTGCCCAAGAGTGTGTCCGCCATCCATGAAAAAGTTGCTGTGCCGTTGGCTGTGGCATAACACCTAAAGCAACGATCCATCCAATCTCTAACTACAGTAACCCAACATACCTAAAGAGAAGAGACCCCTAATGGCCATATAACTGGGGTTACCGAAGACAGCCTCAACACGTACACGAGGCTGGAAAAGCAGACAGTAATATGGATATATCATTCTTAATTTATTAATGGGTCCCTCCCTGTTAGTTGGAAATCCGCAGACTGTATGTTTCTACAAGCTACTAAATACTGAAGTTAGACAAAACTAAGATAGTTAAATAAAAATATTCAACTCCTTAGTTTTGAAAATCATACTTTGGTATATGAAAGAAACATTCTCGTTTAACGTTCAAAATCGTAACATGATCACTGAAACTAATTTGAAACTTATCATTACTCGGGCTAGAACATTTAAATTTTTAAGATAAAATACTAGAAATGAAAGGCAATTGACGTATCATTATTGGACAAAGACATTATACAATAATGAAACATAAAAATAAAAGAATTTGTCACTATGTAAAGGCAAGAGTTTTAAATGTGTTAGTTTTATACATAAAAACTATTATATTACATCATTACCATTTACTTGTAGTAAATCGCCAATTGTTAATCATCAAAATCAGCCTGTGTTAGTCCCCTGCTGGACATAGGCCTCCCTAATACACCCCATTCATTAAAGTCAAAGTCAAAGTCAAAATAATTTATTGAATTTAGTCTCAACGCAGCAATTATGAACGTCAAAAATTATCCATTTACCACCGTTTCACAAACTTAGACCCGTCCAGAGAAGAACCGGCAAAAAACTCTGCGGTCTTTTTTTTTAAATATTAGTATTTACAAAATTTGACAAATACATTTTTTTTTTAAGTTAATGTTTAGTTTTGCTTAAACTCCTGGGATTTGAGCGCTATTTCACACATCTTGGTCCTCAATATAATTTATTACAGAATAGTAAGCTTTTTCTATAAGCGTTGTTTTGACAACTTTACGAAAGCTCGAATCATTCAATTGTATTCGGCAGGCATTTAATTTATTTTACATTCTTATACAATTATACATGAAAGATTTTTGGTTCGGGTCGTCTAAATCTGGGTAGCTCTAGGGCTCAATTCGACCCTGCGGCCTTATATCTTTTAGCAAACATATGAATATTTTGACGCGCGTACATAATATTTTCAAATATGTATAGCGAGGGTAAAGTTAAAATTTCAGTTTTATTAAAACATTACGTAAAGGTTCCCGTGAACCCAGATTGTAGATGCCTAACAGCCTGTTTTGTAGTATAAATATTGTGTTCAAACCGGCTGCAGATCCCCATAATAATAATCCATAGGACATAAGGCTGTGTAAGTACGCGTAATAAACTAGTTTTGCAGTTGCCTCGTCAGTTAGCTGCCTAATCTTGCGTAGGCAAAGATTGCTGAACTTAGCTTCTTAGAGAGTTTGTCAATATGAGCTCCCACTGCATCTTGGAATCAATAGAAAATCCAAGAAATGTAGTAGAGCTTACGTAAGGAATGACCTCATTGTCAACTTTAATATTTTAAAAATCTGGCAACTTACAAAGAGTAAAACGTAAGCATTTAGTTTTGTTCACGTTAAGTACTAAGTTATTGGACGCAAACCAGTTCGACACAATATCAATTGCCCTATTTGCTATCTCAACGTTATGGTCATTTCTTTTACCCTTAGCAGTAGAGAGGTGTCATCTGCAAAAGGACAACTTCGGACAGCCTTCCACTACCAGAGGCAAGTCATTTATATAGACCAGGAACAGAAAAGGTCCCAAAATTGACCTTGGGGAACACCCATCCGCACAAGGGATTAAGGGTAGGTTGAGACCGTATCCCACGACGCTGGTCCAATGCGGGTTGGTGGGTGGACGACTTTATACATGCCCCTCCGACGCATGGATCATCTAACTTTCCAGACAATTGGGTGATCGGCCAAAATTGCCCTAATCAACTAGGAAACAACAAAGAAAATTTGTAGCGTCCCCTGTAGGATTCGAACCCACGACCTCCAGTTTCTAAAGCACATGCACAGTCAATTGTTCATAGTTAATCTTAATTTTCTTAACGAGTTAATGGATATCCGACAGTTATAATTAAACTAGCTGACCCGGCGAACTTTGTTCCGCCTTAATGTCAATAAATAAAAAGTTTTTTTTATTGGAAAAAATACAAAAAAAAATCTACATCAATCATTCATAACTATTTCTGTATTTTAGTAGATAGGTTGCTCTTCATTTAAGTACCTTGTGATACACGACATTTTTTGCTTTATTACCAGGCGCAAAAACAAACAACGCAGATGGTCTTCCGACCACGTGAACATGCCACGTATAATTGACCATGGGAAAAACATGAATGTTCTAGATTTAAACCACAAACTTTTAAGGATTGGCCTTGTGATTTGTTGATGGTCACGGCAAATGCAAGACGTATCGGAAATTGAAGTCTTTTAAATTCAAACGGCATATGGGTGGGATCATCGGTATCCTCGGAATGAGAACTTCTTCACCTTTGAATTTTCCTATCATTATCGTAGCGTAAATTACATTGTTCATCAAATTTCTAACCACCAAACGCGTACCGTTGCTCAGTTTTGGTTGGTTTATGTTTCGAAGCATGATTACTAAGGAGCCAACCTTTAGACGTAAAATGTGCGGTGGTAAGCCAGGCACGTCCAAAGAGTTTAAAAATTCAATTGGATAGTTGGTGGCTTCATCTTCATTTGTGACGCAGTCAATAGATTTGAATGAATGCATTGTTCCAATGATCTTATTTTGAATTATGTATTTTAGGTCATCTACATCTTTATTCTTAGGTGCTAAAATTACTCGCTCACTCAACCATTCATTATTTTTGTAGTTAGAAATAATTTTTGGAAATTCATTGTTGATAAGTTCGTCTTTCGATGAGACAAAATTACAGAAATTATTTGGAAATTATATTAATCCGCTCGATTCATCGACTATTACCGATAGTCAGCAGTTGCTCCGAGAAATCTTCAGCAGATGTTTCATTAAGCAATGTAACTCTCATGTTTGTTGTCAGTTGCAGTTTCTTCACATGGCGCTATAGATTTGACTATTTGAGGAAAGCGTTTATTTCGTCGGCAGCCGTAGATCTTGGAATTACTGGCAGTATTTGGCGGAAATCGCCAGAAAGTAAAATCATTGCTTTTCCAAAACATCTCGAGTCATTGCGTAAATCTTTTAATGTTCAGTTAATGCTTCTAATGCACGTTTATGCGCCATTGTGCATTCGTCCCAGATTATGATTTTCGATACTGCTAAAATTTTGGCCTTTGCTGAGTGTTTTGCAATATTACAGTTGGTTCTTTAATAGTTTGAAGATTTTACGGTAATTTGAATGCTGAATGAGCCGTACGGCATCCTTCTAACAATGTGGCTGCTATTCCAGAAGAAGCAACTGCAACCGCTATGTTAGATCTCGCCTGAACAGTTGCTAAAACTAATGACATGAGGAATGTCTTGCCAGTTCCATCAGGGGCATCTAGGAAATATAAACCACTATTTTCATCATCGATTGCCTACATTAAAGTATCATAAACTTCCTTTTGTTGGTAATTCAACATGGGTACTTTCGTTTGAACTACTAAATCTAATTCCTGGTGATCATATTCACGTTCCCGTTCCAATTCTCAATTAAATGCGTCATTCATTTCACGATATGGTGCTGGCATTCCTAACCTGATTAATAAATTACCGCAAATGAGGTAACACATATCTTCGATCAAGAGTAAAGCACGATTATGTATCTACTCATTCATCTCAATATCGTTATTTTTGGAACTGACACGAATTTGATGTAAAATATCTTCACATATTATCCTTGTATTTGTGCCACAGGTTACATGGGTTTGATGGAAAACATGTCGAAATTATGATAGCGAACAATGTGCGTATCTGACGTGGATATGCAGAGATAATGGCTTCAACGATTGTCGTATCCCAATGACTATTGTTTTCTAATAACTTCAATTCATCACATGTAGCACGATATGTTGGGAATATTACACCATTAACAGTTCGTAGTGACTCAAATGACGTTGGCCTACGCACATTTACCAGCAACAACCGCAAATAGAAACATTCATTATTCTTTGGATGAATTGTATACATACGACCAAGAACATCACCGTCTTTGAAAATTCTTCGATGAACATTCCAAGTACAACAACGTGGCATCTCCGAGTAAAGCAAAGTTCGTGCAAACTGATCGTTTTGGCCGATTGCAAAAAAAACTCGTCAATGTAGTTGCTGGAGGTGTTTCAGCACTTCAGCAGCTTCGAAGCCGTGAAATATACTCGTTGACCATTCTCCAGATGCACCACCAAATGCGTAACAGTAGGATGACGTTCGTGAATGGGAAATGCGAATATACGCCAAATCGCTTCATTACAGTTCACATAACGACCAACTTGACAGCGTGAAATTTCATCGTTGGTATTCGAGGATTGCAATCCAAAAACCGCCATATCTGCCTTTCGTGACATTTTGCAAATAATTTTATGGACTTAACTGAATTGCAGTATTCAACGTTGCAATGTGTCTTGAACGATTTAGAAATAAGTGGCGAATATGGAACAATCCAACTGTTGTCGACAACGAAATCCATTCTTTTCGCTTTCGTTGTGACAGTTCGACCGTTGTCATCTGGTGATCAACGCCGATACAGCGGATAACCATCATTGCCAGTGACAATCTCCGCCGTTAATTTCCGTGGATATCGTTTAGAGCACCTTCCATCAACCATGCAAGGTGATTGGGGATTGATGGCACCACACGGTCCATGAATCATATTAATAGTAACAACATCATGTAGGTCTGGATCGACTTCATAATCAGGAATCTCAGCACATATGATATCATCTATTTGGTCAGGCTGAATTCTTTCCACTAACAAAATAAGAATGTGTGCGTGCGGCAGGCCTCGCTTTTGCCATTCGATTGAATACATCCAGCATCGAGTATCTCCGAAGACGCGTTGTTTAACAATAAAGTTCATCAGGGACCGGATTTTTTGCCTGAAAATACGTGCTGGGATGTCGTGTCTATCACTTGATGTTTGTCCGGGAAGCAGCAATTGAGTAATTTCTATCCATTTTGGATTACAGGTAAAAGTAATAAAGAGATCGGGCCGACCGTAATGACGAACATATGTCATTGCATCTTGTGGATATTCATGCATATGACGTGGACTACCAATGTATGTCACCGGCATAATAGTTAATCGATCAATATTAGCTGCTTTTCCTTCAGTACTAACTGCATAACTTAAATGGATGTACTCCCCAGAACGCTGTTTGGCTTGGTTCAACCTAATGTTAAACGTTCTGTTTTTATTTTTACGTACATGTCAACGCAATACTGCTAAAACAATCGACGAAACCGCAGCAAATGATCATAACGTTGGATGATTCGTCAAATGTCAGCATTTTGACGAATCATCCAACGTTATGCGTGATAATTCATTGAGCTAACTTTCTTTGTAGTTTCTTCACCTGAAATTAAAAATTTGATAATTAACCATTTCAGAGGCAAATTTTAAAGGCAAACAATACAGACAATTACCATTTTTTTAATAAGCATTATGCAATCGATATTGCAATACCCGCTGCAATAATGCGGGTATTGATATGATCTATGAGTTTCAGATATTTGTTGCCGTTTATTCAGTATCGCGACGTGAGGGTACAATATAGCGTTTTTCCAATTGTTCACCAACAATCAGGATGGCAACTTTGTCAACTGTTGGAGCATTAAATGACCTTTCATGTGTTCCAGATGGTCGTTTATCTGCTTTGATGACAACTTTATAGTCATCACTTGGCATGCGCTCTAAAGCACTCTTAAGCAACCTGACCAACGCATGATGTTCATGAAGCAGACACTGCAAGTCTTGAAGAATTGCTGGCTTCATTCCTGCATTGATCTCTAGGCGTCGATCAAGTTGTTCTTCCATGTTGCCCATGAAATATATTTGTAAAAATAAAGGTAGTAATGATCCAATTCGATGATGAATCTGTCCTTTTATCTACAAAATAAAAACCAGTCAGTATTAACTGGGTTATAAACAATTTTTCGGTGGGAGAGTAGAGTTCAGAATTAGCAAATATACTACATAGGTACCAATAGATGAAGCAAGTTATTCTTTAACTACATTCTATATAAGTACAAAAATAAATACCTTAAATGTCGGATTAAATCCCCGTTCTTCGATAATATCTGCCCCAAATGACGTCATCTGGAAACAACCATTGTATTTTTGAGTATTTGCAAGAAAGTGGCGTGATTTTTGTGTGTCGCCACAAAGCAATGAATACAATGGCTCAGGTGGCGGAGTCAATAATGGCAATTTCACTTTACCATTAAGGCAGCATAATCCAGGCGTTTCTCTGGAAAACTTTAATGCACCACAATACTCGCAAACTACGTCCATTTGCCCAAAGCAAACGCTAGGATGCAAGCTGTAATCATTGCTGCAATCGTATTGAAACGCTGCTCGATTCAAATCAGCACTTGATAAATATCTTGTTCTGCGTCGCAAATTATTTCATATGCAGTATTTCGTATTCTTCTTGCATCACGGCTTTGTCGGAAAAGATTCGATCGTCTTGGTCGCGGCATTATTAATTAAACTTCACTTCACCTAAAAACTTAAATTTTCACTTCACTGTTTATACAAATGGGCAATTGGGCAATAATGTTAATCATTTATTCAATAGAAATTGTTTTATTATTGATTTCTTGCAAATATCAAATTGTCACCCATACGTCATTACATAGCTGTCATTATACGTCAATTTTGTTATTCCAATTCTGATTCTTTTTTGCTATACCACGTTTTATAGTGACTGACGTTACATGTCAAGTCACACGGGAATGCTGTCGAACGGGATAAAAAGTATCCTATGTCCTTTTCCTGGCTTTAAACTACCTCCCTGCTAATTTACAGCTAAATCGGTTCAGCCGTTCTTGAGTTATAAGTGAAGTAACTAACACGACTTTCTTTTATATATAGATTATCATCGTGATAAATCTTTATTATACTGTTTTCTTCATTATCCATTGAGTATTATTGTTATTTGCGATGCTTGGGAAATAATTTCTTCGCTATAAAAGTGTCGCACCATCTAGATATTATTTATAATTAATATGTTTTTCATAACGATAATCCGATAAGACGTTGTAGGACTCGAAATCCGCGTGAAGAAAATTATCAATTATAATTGAATGGATTCTTCATTAAAGATAATGAATATGAATCTGAATTAACCGTGATTAATTCATTCAATTAATATCATTCTTGATATTAACCTATGTAGTGAACCTATTTATTCAATGTAATTAAACTTGTTGCGTTGTTTAATTTAATAAAAAAAAATATTAATTAATGAACCGCTTTTGAGATCTACAATGCATGTTTTGTTTTACACATAGAATTTTTATATAATGCTATGAAATTGAATATTTTGACTAAGAAAACACTATATTATTAAAAAATTCATTCGAACAAATAATTATTTTAAGTAGGAAATGATAACATTTGTAACATATGCATACGTTGTCATTGTCAATGTGAGTAATTCTTAGTGATAGACATATACTACTGCGAATAATTTACAACTATTAATTACTAACTTTTAACGAGAACGAGAAAAGAGATTGTTACAGAGTTTGAAGAGTTTGTCTGTGGCATCATGGCTCCCAAACAGATGAAGCAATTTAAATATAGTCTTTTGAGGGATTAAAGATGAATACGCTATGAGTTTGAATAATTATAGGACACAAAAAAAGACCTAAGATGTTTTGATTTTGAAATTAAATATCTAGTTAGGGTAGTTAAATATTATGTATCATTTGTTATTATTTAATGTACTACTGCTGACTTTTCTATAATTGTTCATTATAAAGCAAAAGATCTTAAATGTTACAACGTTTATGTAAATAGAAAAAATATTTATTTTAGAAATCACAAACAGAATTCCAAAAAATAAAATAATAAAAACAACTAAACATCACTAATACTTATAAATTAGTATGACTCACGTGATCCTGACAACATCCACTAGATCTCTTGTACGGATGAGTCAATGCGTACCTTAAACCTCTCGACTCAATAACACTATCACAGATGTACAACACTTATCATACACGAGGAGAGTTCAGTTCCACGCACGGCTTATAAGATCTACATGATACACATAACGTTTTTTGATACACATAACGTCTTTCATATCCGTGAGTATTTGTTTATGACATAGTCTAATTCGTAATTGAATTTTTAATGTAATAGGCTAAGGATGACTTAGATTTTAAAATGAAAATATTGCACAGCTTTGGGGCAGCGGTACACTTAGTGCTTTAATTAACATTAGTTTGTTTATTGAGGACAAGGTCGGTAGTAATCAACCTACATATGATGATTGTTGAATTAATTGTTACAGCGAAATTATAGATTGCACTTAGTACCAACCATTTATTATTATTTAAGTGAGTAAGACCAATGCGTCGAAGGTAATAGCCCCCTGTCCTGCTCAGCTGTGGTGAATCACGGGAGAAGAGTGTATCAGTATTTCCTAAGCTGCTCTCCTCCGCACTCGTCGAAGCCAAGTGGCGGAGGTTAACATTAGACCACGCTCAGGGTAAAGATGCTTTTAGTGTAGAGGCACTGGTAGCAAAGGCAGAGAGTAGGACTATCTAACTCCCATACCATGTGGGTAACAGATTCAGTGAAATCTGTTTCTTATATGTATCTATGTTATGTTATCTGGCACACGAAAAAAATACGATGCTTAAAATATTTATTGACATTATCATCAGCCTTTGATAGTCCACTGCTGGACATAGGCCTCCCTAATACACCCCTATCCATTATATGGTTTTTGGACTGATCCACAACGCTAGTCCAATGAGGTTGGTGGGTTAAGTTTCTTCCTAGGCTGTCCATGATCCAAAACTAATTCCTCTCTTCTATGCAAAACGTTATGTGTATCATGTAGATCTTATCCTTTCTATCATTCCTATATAAATTAATTTTCTATTTGTCGGTATGCGTCGGTTGCTTCCTCTACTGCAAGTGACTTAGCGCACTTGAATGTGAAGTCCACATATATTTATTTGGCTATGCCCGACTTGTTGAAGTGCTACTGCTTTGGCGACAAATTAAAGCCGATATGTTTTGGCCAAAATTGGCTTTAAGTTTAGAGTAGCCTATTTATAAAACCAATCACATCGGTAAAAAATCGACATTCGTGAATAAAAAAATGTTTTCTCCTTTCAACATATGAGTCTACTTAATGTTTTCAACAATTGGATCATTATAATACTCATATGCTGTTTCTTTTTTTCAAATTAAAACTTAATAAAGCGTATAAAAAAAACGTATTGCTTCACCTAAAATTTAATTACGAGCTAACACAATACATAATTATCGTATAGCTAAAACCGTCAAAACTTAAAATATTAGGTGAGCTAAATGACATGTTCGAAATTGCAATTTAAATCATTTATAATTAATTAGCATTATATCTATTAACTCAATTTGAAGCAAGTATCTGAACTGAACATATTAAGATAAAGCTGGGTATTAATAAGTATAATAAGCTTAAGTATGTACTGACACATACTAACTCCAGTTTCAGACGTAAAGTTTGTTTAACGGTTTTAACACAGTTAGTTCTTTGTATTACATGACCTCTTCACAGCTATAAACTGTAATGCGAGATTTAATACCATTAAGCTCTTGCACTGAAAGTATGACTGATTTTAAGTTGTTGTATCCATATCGATAAATCAATAATTTAGTTTTTAATTGGTATGAAATGGATGTCAGAAATGGAAGAAAACTGCTGCTTTGCAATAAAAGCGGTATATTATAAAACAAGTAAAGTTTGTTAATTACTAATTGTACTATTTCCATATTTATACCGGTGGTAGGTCCCCTTTTTATACGGGATCGTCTGGGTGGGTACCACCGCGGTGCCTGATTCTACTGTAACGCAGTAGTGTGAAAACACTACTGTGTTCCGGTTTGAAGGGCACTGTAGCCAGCGTATTTACTGGGTAAGCGAGACTTAACATCGTAGATCTCACGGTAGGGGGCGCGTTGGTGATTCTAGTATAGCCACTGTCTATGGGCTTCGGTGACCACTTTCCATCAGGACTGCTCGTCTGCCTGAGTAGGCAATAAAAAGAACAGGTATTTCTAGTTATAGCATCGTATGTGACACGTTCTCTTTTTTTTCTTTACGCATAATTTAAATTTGCACCTAACAATGTTTTAAAGCACTACCTTAGAGTTAATGAAATGCTTTTAGCATTGACTCGACCTTTGTAAAGTTTATTAAAAATATAGAAAGAAAGTAGATAAATTATATTGTAGAGTTGTGTTGTGTTGTGAGACATAAAATTGCATTTCATTAACTTCCTACATGGAAATATTCATTTAAAAGCTGTATGCATATACGTTACCGCGTATCTCTTTTTTGATAGACCGATATCTATAATTATAAATAACTCTTTCGGTTTAAAAGATGGCGAGGTATAATTTTTGTCTTGTTAAGCATCATTATAAAGTTCATTTCGAGGTTCAAAAATAATCATCATCACCAGCCTGTGCTAGACTACTGCTGGACATAGCCCTCCCTTAATGCACGCCTTCTTCATTAGGGGGTTTTTGGACCGTATCCCACCACTCTGGTCCTATGTGGCTTGGTAGTTGGACCGACTTTTTACATGCCCATCCGAGGCATTAATCATCTTACTTTCCAGACAATTAGGTGATCGGCCCAAATGTCCTAACCAACTAGAAAACAACGATAACACAAAATTGTTTCCCGGCGGAATGCAAACCAAGACTCCTTTTTCTCAGTTAGACCGATACCGCTAGTCCACGGATATGTTTAAAAACTCTTAATTCTCTCATAATACTGCTACCATGTGCAATATAGCTTGTACATAACAAGTTATATTTTAACAACTTCAAATTTAAGCATAGTATATTATTAAGCTATTTAAATGTTCTACATAGTCACATAATCACTTTAAGTATAAGAAGGATCAATATTTGAGAGTTATATCAACTAATTCTAGCACTAGATTTATTTGCTTATCATGAAGTACAAAAATAATTAATGCAGCCCGCGACGTTATTTAATGGACGTCTTTCCCCATGCAATAGAGCCATTAATGTCAATACACAATAGTGTTGGTATATTTTAATTAACTTATGGAAAATACTAATTCAATACCATTACGGATATCACTCAAACCAACACGATAACATAATGTATTTACTTAGCTCTAAATAAGTTAAAATAAATTTCGTTCTAAGTTAAAAACAAAACCAAAAGTGGTTCTGTTATTGTGATTTTCTTTAAATGCCTTAACGGATCTGTTAATAGGAAAATTCAATAAATAAAGCAAATTCAAAAGAAAAATAATTGTATTATTTTCAGATTTTGCAGCCTTTTTAATTTTTGACCGACTTCCCAAAAGATGAAGGTACTTAATTCAGAAAGTATGTCTCTTTTTTAATATAAATATATATGTTACCTCGTTGCTTCACTCCTATTGGTCTCACTTTGTTCATTATTTGTTTGAGCGATAGGCAATCATTTGGTGCCATTTTTTTAATAATTTGGTGATAAGTAGTTTCATCGATATTTGAGAAATTAAGAAAATTTTCGCGTCGAAAATCAACTCCTCAATTAAATTGCGAACGCTGCCTCAACCTTAACAGATAGACTTAAATTATGTTTTAAACAGTAAATTTTATCTATATATATCACAGCATATATCGATGTTTAAGATTAACCGCAATGCATCATGCATGCATCATAACCTGATATTCCACTGCTGGACATAGGCCTCTCCAATACACCCTTTCCACTGGGGGTTTTGGACCGTATCCCACCACGCTGGTCTAATGCGGGTTGGTGTGTGGACCGTTTTTACATGCCCATCCAACGCATAGATCGTTTCTTTCAGACAACTCAGTTGTCTGAAAAGTAAGACGATCGGCCTTGATCGGCCTAAATTGCCCTAACCATCTAGGAAGAACAATGAAAATTTGTTGTGTCCCCGCAGGATTCAACCCACGATCTCCGGTTTCTAAAGCACGTCCATACCACTAGGCTACGAGGCAGTTACACCCACAATAGCATTTTAATTTAAAACGTTGCTAAAATTGCGATTTGAGAATATTCACCTTACTTAGGTAACAAAGTAGTAGTTAATGCATTTAAAATATTCTTCTTTCTATGCGCGCATAAAATGTGTCATAGACTACATTTAAATGAAATTAATACTTAAATATTACTGATATAAAATGGGTGGCAGAAAATTTCTAACGGAGTGCACATTTACTCTTTTAGAAATCGGTTATATTTTTGTAAATTTCACTTCTAGATCTGAATTGTCTATAATTAAGTCCGCGAGAGCATATATCTATGTTTTAAGAATAACCCACAATAAGCAATATAAAGTAAAGAACATGCCTTACAGTGGGAGTAGGACCGATCCAAAATACACGTGCTATTAGTCAATTGCCAATCCGCTTGCTCAGCGTGGCAATTATGAACAACTCTTTTCAATGGACGCCGCCTTGTCCTTCATTAATAAGGCCTATGTTAAGCAGTGGACTGCAAAAGGCCGTTTATAGAGATGAAAGCCACATTAGACTTGGCATTAATGTAAACAAATATCCGTAGCAACAAAGCGACATCGTAGGTATTATTACATGTTAGTGCGACTTACCTATAAATACGTCACTGTCACGTAGCCATGGGTAAAATTGTTTACAAAAATTCCGAGTTTTATTCAGCTAAACAGTAATAAAGGTACCTTTTAAAGTGAAAACCGCGTCGACTTATTCGCCCTTGGTTTATATATCACAAATGAGTAGTTTTGTTCAAACAGCTAGTAGTATACATTGCGGTTTAATGTCATTTAACGATGCAATCAACGCTTTGAATTATTTATGATGGGAGTAATTTAAATACAAATGATAAATTCTTCTTTATAATATTTTCCTATTTTGAACCTATCGGTATTATTAAATATGTGTATAATACGTAATAATGTGCCTTTATGTACTTATTAAATATGTATTTATTCGCAGTTTAAATTCATTGAAAGATAAGTTAATCGTTTAAAAAAGATGCAAGGCACACTTTTTTCCCATTTATTGGTTGATATTTTATTTTTGAATAATAATGGTAGATTGTTTTAGTTTCTTTTATTATTTTATGGCATGATTTTACAATTACTCTATTGATTCTTATTGTATAAAATGTTCAAAAGTAAAAGAACTGTTAAGTAGAACCTTTTTATTTTGAAAATTATCGGAGCAAACATTTAGATGTATATATTATTGTATGTGGAAGTTATTAATAAATGTAAGAGCAATATATATAACTTGATTAAGCAATAATTATTATTTCTAGCTACAGTTACTGGAATAAATATAAATTTTCTTAACTATTTACTCCGAAAAGAAGTTTTATAAATTAAGAGTTATTGTAAAAGTCAAGAAGCGTAATTTAAAAATTATGAATCCTTTCATTTAATTACATCTTTGTTAAATCGCGTTAACCCAGAAGGGTACCGTAGCCTGAGTATTAAGGCTGGCTACGGTGCCCGTCAAACTGAAGCGAAAGTGCTAACACACTATCATTTTGCCAGTAGAAACCTAAGTTAAAAATTATTAATAAAATTTGGGTTAAAATTATCTAGTAATAACTTTCACACTCTCAGTAGCGTCGGGTCATTTAAATAAATTATTAAATGAACAGGATACACTTAACATTCTTTTGTAACTGTGCTGCATTACTAAAAAAGGTTACTGTCCGAATCGAAATGTGAGTCACTGAAATCCACGGAGTTATTAGGGTATTTTTATGGACGAGCGTAAGACCCCAGAAAGGGTTCCGTTACCAAGGAAAAATGACAAGGATATTATGTTCAGGGATCTCTGAATTGCATACTGTTAAGGAATCTTTGCATTCTGACCATTTTCATAATTTTTTTTTTTTAAGTTGGAACAAAACCTACATGTAAAAGTCAAGTGATCCCACTGCTTTGTGTTTTTGATCGTCAATGCATAAGATATCGCTTTTCTTAATCGTATTTGCATCTGAAATAATTTTTCGGCATCAAAACTATAATTTCTATAGGTACATATTACTCTTCTTATTCAATCTGCTTTTGCTGTAGAGACTTGATTACGCATATGTGTAATAAAAACCGTTCGTCCAAAAGTATCTCTGCATAATCAAAATTGTCAAGATCTAGATAAAATTACTTGCGTAGTCTTTCAGCCTACTTTTGTTTGTGTTGGTAAATTTCATCTCTATATCTGTATTCTTCATCATGGTTTTAAAATTTTCTTATTAATCGTATTGATACGCCTATTTCATCCGAAATTCATTTGTGCACTTTGCCAAGTACTTTTAGTTATTATTATTTTCCATTATGAAGTACAGGTAAACATAAAATATAATTCCTAGGACTGAATTTTTAATTGTGTTTTAGGTTTCGGCATATAAGTAGTCTAAAAATATGATTAAAACCATAGCAAGTATTCAGTCATCTGCTGATGCATCTGCTCAAGCGACTTACCCCACGGCTCTAAGAAGGGCACTGAAGCTATTTGGGAGAGTACGTCAAATACAACTAATACATTTCCATACTACTTTTCCAAAAATTAACAGGGGAAAAGCTTTATCTTCATCAATCAGGTTATTTTCCATTATATATAATATTGACTTTACTGCCTCCGTAGCCTAGGCGCGTGCTTTAGAAACCGGAGGTCGTGGATTTTAATCCTGCGGGGACTCAACAAATTTCATTGTTGTTTCCTAGTTGGTTAGGGCAATTTGGGCCGACCACCAAATGTCTGAAAAGTAAGATAATCCATGCGTCGGATGGGCATGTATAAAGTCGGTCCACCCACTAACCCGCATTGGACCAGCGTGGTGGGATACGGTCCGAACCCCCTAATGGATAGGGATGTATTAGGGGAGACCTATGTCCAGCAGTGGACTATCACAGACAGATGATGATGATGGTGCTATAATATTTACTTGTACTTCACATGTAAATATTAAATATAATCCCTAGGAATGGATTTTTAATTGTTTTTGAGGTGTTGGCCTGGTTAAAGATATGAATATACCCTTTTTATAAGTTATCCAAAATTACGATTAAAACTATAACGAGTATTCAGTCATACGCCAAAAATAAGAAAGAAAAATCTCTTCTCACTCTATTTTTATATATTAAAACAAAACAACACTATGTAATAATTTAGTCTTCCTTTGAACCGCTTGCATTTTATATTATTCGACTAAACTAGTTGTTGAATCAAAAGAGATTTACTTAAGGTCATCGGACGCCACTATTTAACTTGACGTTAGCTAATTTTTCTTGGTCTCTGTGTATATTTTCTAAGAGAAAGTTAAAAGCAACTTTGATTTAAGCATCGCCAAGTTGCTTGAGCTACAACACTTTTTAAAGTTTTATAATTATATTACTTTGTATTTTTAAAATGTAACTTTGGTTACAATATTTATTTAATAAGCTGGAATTGTTTTTTGGATGTTTACGATTTATAAGATATTGCAGGTAAACTTTGTTGTTGTCGTTTAATGTTGCAAAGTTGCAAAAAAAAAACGTTCATAGTTTTTATTATTTTATTGTTTTAAAATGTCTTTAAGACGGCATTTTGATAAAATGGAATACCTACAGATACATCAAAGACTTTTAGTGCACTGGCGTAATTCACTTGGCGCTGTTCCAACAATATGCTTCTATTTCAAAATAATTTATTCATATAATATTGCATTTAATAAATCACTAACGAAGCTAACTAATTAAATAAAGATTCAATCCTTAAGTCGTTACTACTAATAGTATTGCTATTGGTAATATTATATATATAGTCATTACTAATAGTATTACTATTGGCACATTATTATTTTTATTTAGATATACATAGAATATTCTACCTCTTAATTGAGAGAATTAAAATTAAATGATCTAATAGAAACAATTAATTTTACAGTGACGGAAATTTCTTAAATGAGACTTGCTTCGTCGAGAAATTAAAAATTATTTATGCATGATGGCTGATTTTTAAATTAAATTCAATTTTTAAAGTTATGTTTTTTGTAGCCGTTTTTATACGTAAAATAATGTGTATAATTAAAGGTCGTGGTTTCAAACCGTGCTGCGAAACAACTTTGTGTTATTGTTGTTTTCTAGTTAGTAAGAGTAATATGGACTGTTAATCAAATTATCTAAAATACAAGAAAAATCCATCGGATGGGCATATAGTTTGGTTGTGAAGACACTCTTTAGCAGTCGTTAGAAGAAGTCTGAGCATTCAAAACTACTGGCCACTAATCTATTCATCTGTTGCAGTTTACGTTTTGGGTTGTTACTTTGATTTGTGTAAAATTGTGTCCATCTAGATGGAGTAAAAGCCGACTGCAGGAGGAGGAGAACAAAATTGTATAAAAAAAATACAGCATTCATCTAATTGTTCTCTTTTATCGCAACAACCGGAAAGTTTCTAGGTGGGTTTGATCGATTAAAACTAAGGAGTTACTCACTTTTGACCATGCGTTTTTCTGTACGCCTATTGTTAAAACTTAAGTGTCACGCCCTGCCCTTAAAAAATCTGGCGTAATACGCTACATTTCCTATTACCTAAGACATTCAATGTTATGTCTCGTTAATTACGCTGAATGCGATTGCTCTGCGACCAAAACAGTAGCGTTGAACTACAACTAAACGCTGCGGCGCCATCCTCAATCAAACCGTTTGAGACTACTAAACTTTCGAAACACTTCAAAATGTATGCTGTGTATACATATTAAAATATTAAGCAGATACACAAAACCGACAGACAGATATTTGATTTCTAGGTATATATCAGTTACGGTTCCAACATAAGAGTAGAAATATCTTTCACTTATTTCTTGGGATGTAGCCACTGCTTTGAAGTTTACTCAAATTGTTTGTCATATTCGTCAACTTACTTTTTTCAATTTAATAATTAATTTAAATTTGCGTGAAAAATTATCGTCGAAGATCTTTCTTAACGTTTTCGTGAATGTAATGTGCCCTAAGTTCCTAAATGTTCTAAATAGTATCAAAATATAATCAATGCCAGCCATATTGCATTGGTGCAGCATATTGTGCTTCATGGTAATTATCTATTAGCTACGTAGTTGTTTACGTTATCAATCACGAATGTCCGGCTGCAAACATATCCATCATCCTGCTGCCTGCGTGATATAGCGAATGTTCTAAAATCTTACAAAAAGTTGTGTTCTATACTAAAAAGTGTCCTTGTACACGTATTAGAAGTGATACTGTTTTGGCATTATATGATAAAAAATTTTAAGCATGACAGTAAAAGTCAAAATCAAATACGTTTATTCAATATCTAAACATTACACTTTCTTATTGATTGTCAAATAAACTACCACTGGTTCGGAAATGGATGCTGATCTGAGAACTAGTGTAAGAAAATCAGCAATCTTACGCCTTATTCTACGTTTACAGATATAAATATAATAAATACAGTGTTTAGTTGGCTTTAAAATCAGGGTGTCGGTTTTTTGTGACAGTTTGCGCGTGCATCTTTTACTCTCATAATTTTTCCCTAGCACGCCAAAAGTAGTATGGCAGTAAGAAGTTGTGCATTATATTAAAAAAAAAGACGTGTGGCACTCGGGGACTGCGCTGAGCATTTTGTATCAACTTATGCAATTATAATTTTATTTATTTATTCTATTCACGCAGTATTTCTTTTTCTTTGATATTAATTCAAGTTACATTCTTTGAGCGTGGTGACCGATAAGAAAACAAATTTTTCTGTTATTAAATAAATAAATAAAAAAGTTAATATTGTTCAAAATATTTTTATTATTTTACAATACAACATTTTTTTAATTTTTATATTATTTCGAAGCAGCTTTTCTCGATTCGTGCGAGTTTCGTAGAGTCGTACAATACGTCTAATCGCACACAACGCCGTGTCGAAGACTGCCGAAATGTAACGTCGTTAGACGATGCACGGCCTTCAAGCCACACCTCTGGAATTTCTGGATTCGGTCACCGCGCTCAAGGCCCGCGATAGAAGCTATCAATAGCTTAAAATATTAAAATAGAAAAAATTGTTCTAACCCTCGTTTAGATCAAAATTTTTAATACTCCCTATAAACATATTTGGATTGATCTACTTTATTGTACATTAAGTGATGAAGATTTAGCAATTAGTGATCCCGGAGCCATTTCTTTTGCTGGCAGCATTGTATTCGTAATAATTAAGGTAACCCCAACAGAAAATGTGTAAAAACGACTGCCATTAATTAAGACCGTAATCCAAGTGAACAAACCATTGTAAAAGATAAATATCCCCTTTTGCCCCCCCATATATAATGCAAGTTGTGACATTATTTAGGAAATGTACCACAATAAAAGGAAAAAAAGTAGAAAATAAGACTGGAAGGTTTATTCACAATGAGTAAAACAATAATATGTGGTAAGAAATTTTAGAGTAACTAACATATTACAACTCCTATAAGCTATCGAAGGAAAGAAAATTTACGGACTTTCTTGTGTAAATTTATCATAATTTACGTCAGGATTCCTGACGTATCGCTGTCACGTAAACCAAACAAAGGGAAATCATATTATTGCTTTTATTTAAAATTTTATGTTTTGTATTTTTCATCTTTTGTAATTATAATCTTGTGCTAAACAAAAACATTTAAATACTCCAACGGAAGTCGTTTAAGAAAACCGGGACAGTGTTTTGTTAGAAATTTATTGCGGTCCGTTCTTCTACCAGTTCATCTATATCGGTAAAACTTCATAGTTTAAGCTTTAGACATTGGCAATACCAGAGGTATCACCAACGCGCTGACTACATTGAGACATAGGATGTTATGTCTCGTTTATCCAGTAAATACGCTGCTATGGTGCCCTTCGAACCGGGACACAGTAGTGTTTTGACATTACTGCTTTGGGGCAGAAATGGCACCGCGTATATACCCCCAGAAAGAATCGGTTCTTAATATTATGCTTTACGCCTTGAAGTAGAATATTTATTGGATTATATTTTTATTACATATGTACTTTTAAGTGGCACGCTAGTATATATCATCATAAACCCTTTTCATAATACATTGTTTTGTTATTAGCTGTAACGTTTAAGTTTTACTAATAATAAGCTAATCATAACATGATTTAATCTCGACATAGTCCCCTGATTTCTGCTCAGTTGTCAACAATAAAATTAATGTCTTTCATTACATCTAGCATCAACCTTAAGTAGTTGGACAAATTAAAAATAAAATTAACTATCTTACGAGAAAATAAAATATGACTTACAAAATGTACTCCGGGAAATAAGATTGGCTTCTATTTGAAGTAGATCAGATTCACCCTGTGTTTGACGTTTAATTTATGACTCAACTACGGTACACAAAATGTGACCCCTGCTTTTGATCGAGGTAAATGGGATCAGCAGGCCATTATTTTATGAAACTCATAGTTCAACACGAGGACCGAAAAATATGACTAAAATTAATTACATCTGTGGAAATATAGTGTAAAGTAAATGTTTTACTGTAAAACATTTACTTGTATTGTATAATAAATGTAAATTCACAGGTTGAATCACGAAACTTTTTAAAATATGAATTACGCCCAGTATTCTTAAATCGAATATAGAAACTATATAAACAAATGTAGGAATTGTCCTTATCCTCTGCACTACCCACTCCCAGTTCATCTACCTCGGCAAAAGTTTACAGTTTAAGCTTTAGACATTGGCAATACCAGTGGTATCACCAAAGCGCTGAATATATTGAGACAGGATGTTATGTCTCATTTACCCAGCGAATACGCTAGCTACAGTGCCCATCAAACCGGAACACAGTAGTGTTTTCAATTTACTGCTTTTGCACAAATAGGCACCGCGGTGGTACCATGTACAGACCACCCTGTCACTATTTCTATTCAATATGACCGATATGTTGCACATCTGCAACGCCCACTGACATGCTGCGCCCAGTGACGTGGCGAAAGCCATGTAATTATATATGATGTCGCCTGTCCTTCAAAAACGCAGCCCACGAGTCCTTTGTTATTTTGCTAGGTAGATTAGTAGTATTCTCAAACTACAGCTTTTAGACAAAAATAAATATCGCGATGTACGGGCCAGGCCACAACAGTGCGTTGCGGCGTCGCATCGCAAAAACAACATTGCACAGCTATGCGATGCGATGTCGCAACGCAAAAATTTCATCGGATACGACAAGACGTTAACCGTCAATTCAGTTTCTAGTGAGACATGGACCGCACTGCGCGTGTTCTACTTCTGCTTGCGTTAAGGCGTATTAAGAAAAGAACAGAAAAGAAAGTACTGGTGCACCCATTACTGACAATTATGAATAAAGATGGAAACCACTTCAAAGCAAATATGAGGCGCTAAAGTGGACGAGGTTAAATTTTCGATTACTTTAGGATGAGTGTAGTAAGTTTTGAAGAACTTCTTAGTTTGATAAAGCCTCATTTACAAAAGAAATACATATTTAGAAAACCCATCGAACCTCTGGAGATGCTGGGATTAACTGTAAGGTAAGAAAAAATAAACTATTTTACTATAATCATACTGTTTAATCATTTTCATAATTTAGTGTTATTCAAAACTCGTATTCCGATTGTGTGTCATTCGTCAAATTTGTTAGTTCCTCATCGAAATGAATTTGTTCTGGCTCATTTACATCATCATTCCTTGGCGTTTGTGGAGACGATTGCATAGGTGCCGGTGATGTTTCGCATCCGCTTTGGAAGGCACTGCGTTGAATGGATGTTTGATAGCCTTACCTCTGCATAGGCATTTGAGCTGATTGGTAGCCACTCTGCATGACATTTGAGCTGTTTGATAGCCAGTCTGAACAGTTGTTTGATAGTTTGCTTGGACGGATGTTTGTGAAGTTTGATATGGCTGGGATAGTATGATGGTTGGTGTAAATCACTTAATATCTGTAGGACAGACTTTGGAAAATTATTGTTTGATTATCATTCAATTTTTCCAATGATGGCAAAATTCCTTTAAAAAGATAAATGTCTACTTTCAGGTGTTTTAAAGCAGCTATAATATTCTTCTCAAATTCGTCTTCGTCAATTTTTCTTTTACGCGATGCAGGCTGGTAACGTGGCATGACAGGTTGCTGGCTTTGTTGGGTTGAGGTGCTTGGTCTTATTTCTTCATCGTCAAGACTTGATGTTGTTTTATTTTGAAAATCTTTTTCAGAAATAGGAGCTGGTCGTATAGATGATATTGTTTAATTTTTTTGGCCCCAGCTCCGGATTTACATTGCTCGTTTAATTTTTTTTCGTATTTTGTAAAATTATCCTTGATTCCTCTCCATTTCTTTATGACATCGTTACCTAAAAAAATATGACGAATAATGATTTATTTTGTTTCTTTCAGGTACCTGGCGACAGGAAATACTTTTAAAGATATGCATTTCACATATTATCGTGGAAAATCTACAATAACAGGAATAATAAAATTTGTTTGTCGTATTGTATGGAAATTCTTAAAAGGTTGGAATTACCAAAATTACAACAGAGCTGATGGAACAAATTGCTCAAGAGTATGAAAAAAGACCAACTTTCCTAATTGTATAGGAGCGCTAGATGGAAAACACATTCGTATATTGAGCCCGGATCACAGTGGATCCCTATTTTTCAATTATAAAATTATAATTCCATTGTTCTATTAGCACTTGTTGATACGAATTACAAATTTATATATGTCGATATAGGTGCATATGGTAAGGAATGTGACTCCACTGTTTTTCAGAACTCAAATCTATACGACTTATTAAAAAAAGGTCAATTATCTATACCTCCGCCAAAACCGTTACCTGGATTTCAAAAAGAAATTCCTTTTGTCTTCGTGGCGGATGAAGGATTACCACTGACAAATAATATAATACGCCCATATTCTGGGAAGTTTTTATCGATAGAAAACGAGGTTTTTAATTATCGTTTGAGCCGAGCCAGACGATATGTTGAGAGCGCTTTTGGCATACTCGCAAATAAATGGCGCATATTTCATCGACCCATTAATGTTTCTTACGATTTCACAATAGACATTATAAAAGCATGCTGTGTATTACACAACTTTGTATTGAATCGAGATGGCGCACAAACGTTAGAAGAAATGATTATTGACGATTCTTTGCAAATTTTAACGAAACAACACATGAAAGTAGAACAGGAGCTAACATAATCAGAAACGAATTTTGTAATTATTTTAATAGTAACATTGGAGGTCTTAGTTGGCAGTTAACAAAATATAAATGTTTATAAAGTACTTACCGAGTTTTGTTTTTCAACACTATTTAACTCCTCAAAATTTGAATATAAAATTGTACACACTTCCCTCCATGCTTCTGTTTTTAAAAATTTGTCTTTGAATTGTGATATAGTTTTGTCCCAAAGGACGGACGTTCGTAAATTAAAGATATCAGGTGGTCGACATCGTACTGCGCCATATCGCTAAAAACACCAACCATCATACTATCCCAGCCACTATCAAACTTCACAAACATCCGTCCAAGCAAACTATCAAACAACTGTTCAGACTGGCTATCAAACAGCTCAAATGTCTATGCAGAGTGGCTACCAATCAGCTCAAATGCCTATGCAGAGTGGCTATCAAACATCCATTCAACGCAGTGCCTTCCAAAGCGGATGCGAAACATCACCGGCACCTATGCAATCGTCTCCACAAACGCCAAGGAATGATGATGTAAATGAGCCAGAACAAATTCATTTCGATGAGGAACTAACTAAATTTGACGAATGACACACAATCGGAATACGAGTTTTGAATAACACTAAATTATGAAAATGATTAAACAGTATGATTATAGTAAAAATAGTTTATTTTTCTTACCTTACAGTTAATCCCAGCATCTCCAGAGGTTCGATGGGTTTCTAAATATGTATTTCTTTTGTAAATGAGGCTTTATCAAACTAAAGTTCTTCAAAACTTACTCACTCATCCTAAAGTAATCGAAAAATTTAACCTCGTCCACTTTTAGCGCCTCATATTTGCTTTTGAAGTGGTTTCCATCTTTATTCATAATTGTCAGTAATGGTGCACCCAGTACTTTCTTTTCTGTTTCTTTTCTTAATAGCCTTAACGCAAGCAGAAGTAGAACACGCGCAGTGCGGTCCATGTCTCACTAGAAACTGAATTGACGGTTAACGTCTTGTCGTATCCGATGAAATTTTGCGTTGCGACATCGCATCGCATAGCTGTGCAATGTTGTTTTGCGATGCGACGCCGCAACGCACTGTTGTGGCCTGGCCTATGGACACCGACTAAACGGCAAAGCGTTGTCGCATCGCAGATTTGTACGTTGCGGCAGCGCATCGGAAATTTCCACGATGCGTTGTGCGGCGTCGTTGATTTTGCGATGCGACGCCGCAACGACACTGTTTGGCCTGGCCTATCCTACATCCCTATTCACTTTTTTATATATATATATAGTGAACGCATTGACAATTTTAATAAGAGATATTTTATTTTACTTTTGTCATCAAGATATTTTATATTCTTAATATAATATAATTAATCATAAAAATATCTCGCAAAGAAATTTAAATATATCATCATCATCATCAGCCCATGTTAGCCTACTGCTGGATATAGGCCACCCCTAATGCACGGCTTCTACATTAGCGGGTTTTTGAACCGTATCTCAACACGCCGTTCCATTGCGGGTTGGTGGGTGGACTGTCTCACTTTACAGACAATTGGGTGAACCGACCAAACTGCGCTAACCAACCCATGAACCCACGACCTCCGGTTTATAAAGCAAGGGCCAATAGCGCTAGACCACGGAGGCGGCTAAGTAAAAAAAGCGGCTAATTAAAGTAAACCTAGTGAATTTGAACATTTAAAGTAGCCATTATGTTTGTTACAAGGTCTTTTAATTTCATATAGGTCATCATCATCATCATCAGCCTGTGATAGTCTACTGCCGGACATATGCCTCCCCTAATACACCCCTATCCATTAAAGGTTTTGGACCTATCCACCGATGGTTTCGGGTTGGTCGGGGATGGAATGTCCAAATTGTCAAATATTTCCATTGCAAGTATATTATCTTTTTTAACTTTGTTTAAACATTTTAAAACAATTAAATCGGAAATTCTGAAAATCTTGCTTTCGAAAGTTGCCCTATAATTTAATAAAAGGCTTTTCGAAACGGAATATGGGTCCCAACCCGAGTATTATTCCGGGTTTAATGACCCAAAAAATCTATGATTTGCCGTTATTAAAAACAAACAAAGTTGATATTTTTTCAGGAGATTTTTGTTTTTAGAGATCAAAATTTTTTGGAACTTTGATTTTCAGATTTTTTGTGTTTCAATAAGTTCAGGCCCTCTTAACTTTTCTTTCTAATCTTTTCCGATGGTGACCAAAATCTTTACAACTTTGTCTCTAACCTCATTCCAAGACCAAATGTCCGCCGCATACTGTCTAAATTCAAGTTTTTAGACTTGCTCCATAAAACACCGTTTGCTTTCCTGTTCTTCAATTGGTGAAACGATGGAAAAATTAAGTTTCCTGGTGGTAAGTCATAACCCCTATTAAATAAAACAGCCACTAATCACTCCCACCCCTAAGACTGAACAAACTCTTGTTTCCCAGTCTGTTTATGACAACAATGCCTTTTAAAATCGAAAGACAGTGTTTTCCTTAAAATGAGGAACTGATTTGAGGGCTTTGGGGAATTTAACTCCTGACGGTCCCTTTAAAAAGGATTATCTCTTTGAAACCTGTTGACGGTGAACGTTTTTTTTGATGTTCAACGGTGCATAAGCTAGTATAATAAAATAATCAATATGATGGTCTCTTAGTTATAGTGAGTTATATAACGATAACCATTTTTATCTCATATTTAGATGACTTAATATAATTTCTAAATTTTTCCTTTTTAATTCTTTAGAGTTATTAAAATTTACCCAATAAATTCTTGAATATGTTGTGATCAAAAACTTCCGTGGTTTGATCGTCCTAACCCTAAATTAGCTACGAGGGCGTTAAACAATTTTGCAATTCATACATTTGACTTTGCTCACGGTCAACTTTGTGTAAAAGTCAGTAGAAAAATAAAGTTTCTTTCTGAAGAACTAAACAAGCGTTCCTCGAAAGTAACTTTTAAAACAACATTATTATACTAAAAATTTTTTTTGTTATTTTTTCTTTAATTTTCCAACCTATAACATTTGGGTTAATCAATGCTTTAACATCTCTTGGTTTTCGTGTTTTTTAAACACCGGTGGAAAGGTCCCTGTTTACAAAGAGACTTCTGGGTGGGTACCCCATGACCCTATTTCTGTCCGAAGCAGTGTGGCCTACTGTGTTCCGGTTTGAAAAACCCATAGCCATTTCTGGGTAAACAGGAACATCCTATGTCTCCGTGGCGCCTGGTGATACCGTTTTGCCAATGTTTTGGGCGTCGGTGACCACTATCCATCAGGTTTTAATTGCTAAAAAAAAAAAAAAGCGTTCCCGATATTTGTTTAGTTTGAAATGATAAAATTTGAAAGGCGTTCAAAATCGTTACGACATAAAAGTTTATTAAATTTAATAGGATAGCATGATCACGAATAGCGAACATGCTGCCTTTAACTTCTCCCAAGTGCGTTAGATAATGGTTTGCTGGCTCGACACCTCTATTCATTCCCTGATTTGCCCAAAGCCATTGATGAAAGCTTCGTTTGCCTTCAAAATCTTTGGGGTTGCATGTGAGAAAAAGAACAAAAAATTTTTTTATTTGTTTTAACAATATTAAAAGATAAAATATTTTGAAAATTTTAACCATATTTTTAACCCCTTGTTAAACAAATACGAAAAGTACCCTTTGGGTTTTAAGGAAAAATAATTTTATTTAAATTTTTGTAAAACAAGTTTGTATCTTACTTCGTAGCCTGGGGTTGGGCTTGCCTTAAAACAAGGGGTCTGGGTTCAATCCTGCAGGTCAGGATAACAAATTTTCATTGTTTTTTCTTGTTGGTTAGGGTAATTTGGGGATCACCCTTTGCTGAAAAGTAAAGTCAATGCGTCGGATGGGCGTAAAAGTTGGTCCCCCACCAACCCCTGGACCAGCGTGGTGGAACGCAAACCCCCTTGGGGGTTGTATGGGAGGCCTATGTCATTGGTCTAACAAAAGAATTGTGTGATGTTAAAACATATTTTTTGATACATCACTATTGTTTGAATGTGAAAACAATTCTTGGGTATACCCCGAGATCTGTTGCTTTATTTTTCTGACCACATGTTTTTTATTTCAATAGCTTCAACTAACAACAGTTGAGAACTTTGAACCCAAATTGTCCGTTCGTCCAGTCGGCTTAAGTGTGATTGAAAGTTCTAATTCGTCAAAAAATTTTGCAGTGCTGGTATAAATTATCCAAATTTTTATTACTGTATTTTAAATAAATTTCATATTTCTGTTTGATGTAAAATATGAAGTTGATGTCTAAGCGTCTGATTGGAAAATTGTTGTTGGTAGAAACATGATACACCCTTTTGTTCAGATTAAGTTCAGTAAAACTACTTCCCGATAACTTTCAATGTAAAAAATATAATGGTTTGTGTTTACCATACCCTTTGCAACCTCAATTTGTCTGCGTGGTTAACAAAAATTCGTTGAATTAAAAAAAAAAAATTATATTTTACTTGAAGGTATCCTGTAGTGAAAAAATCCTCAGCCATTTCAAAAAATGCTAGAACGAACAGACGGACAACCAAAATTTTGAAAAGAATAATAAAGAATAATTTTTGATAACTGGTACTCATCAAAAACTGTTATTTTAATGTTACAAACAGTCCTCTTTATTAATTTGTATGGATAACGAATGGAAATTCTTTTAAAAAAATTACCTTTTTTTTGAATCAGGCGGGGTTTTTGGTTCTTATTTCCCCTTAATTTTGCTCACTACAATTGCCCTTCAAACTAGAAGTCAGTATTTAGTTCTGCTTGGCGAAATAGGCTCCGGGTATCTTCAACTTTCCTTGACGAAGACCCTTTTTTGAATATCGATAACGTTCAATCATGTTTAAGTTTTTTGAATAATAATAATATTAAAAGAAATATTTACCGCCAATTCTTACTCTACAATCTGGGTCGGAGTTCAATCGTACGAAAAAAAAGTTTTGGCAGTTAGGAATAACCATGAGAGAAAATTCCATTTTCAAATTATAAAAAAATATACAATCATAATTCGGTAGTGTTTTATGATGACACGTTGTTGCTAAAAGTGTCCTTTGACTCTCAATAATACATCTAACAAGTAAAATAAAATACATGATTTAAAATCTCAAAATAAATAAACGATGATTGCGTAATATTTAGACACTAGGTTATTTGTTTTAACTTACAGCGCAGTTGTTAGTTGGTTCAAACTAAAAAATAATAAATAAATTATTTCAACTTCCTTTTCTGTAAAGTAAAAACAAGTAACATTGCTATTCGGAAAAATAAGAAAATAAGTTTTAAAAATGGCTGATGAAACGATGAATGCCTAATAGCACTTCAAAAGCTATAAATTACACGAAACTTTTACTGACCCCGATTTTGTGCTTGTTAAAGTACTTCAAAGTCTCATTAATCCTTCAGGGGAAAGAATGTTAAAACAAGTTTGTCTTGGATATTTCCTAAATCTTGTAAAAATTTTTGACAAACGCCTCAGTGGCTAATTAATTTAACCCCATGGGAGAAATCTTTATTATCTTGTTGTCTGGTTGATCGGGAATGCGCAAATTTAATCATTTTGTTTTACTATTTATGATTTCATGAATTTAAATCATTAAAACAAATTAGTAATTTGTTTTCTCATTTATTTTTCAAATATTTAATTAAAAGTAAAAGGAAAAGCGTTGGTCGTAGCTTTGTAATTGTATAATTATTGGGGCTTTATTAAATAACGTGTACCATATAACTCTTCCCCTCAAAAGACGAATAAATAATAAAAATTATTAATTTAAAATTCATTTACATTATAAAATACAAAATAATATCTCTTGAAAACCTCTATGTTATTATTAAATAAAATTACTTTAATTTTATCCGTTTATTTTACATTTAAATTCCCGCTTTGCCATTCAACGGCCGTGGTCCGGGGAACTGGATGTTCGTCTTCTTGCCAGTTTCTGAAGGGTTTCCAGATCAATTTTTTAATTTTTTTAATCTTCTCGTACCATGACATCTCAGTCTCCCGTGACCACGACCGCTGGAAATTTGAAATCGGTTTAAAAATTAAACCGCCTAAAATTTTTTAATAATTATAATATTCGCGCAAGCAATAAAAATAATTATCCTATGTAATATTTAAAATAAATTATGAATTTCAAAGTTTATTGTTTCAAAACAAATCTGTGAAATCGAGATACATACTACTTATAAAAAATTAACTAAAAAAAGTCACAGTTATTTGAATTATGTCTGTACGATTATTTTCGATTACTTTAACTAAAAATGATAATGCCGATGTAATTTACGGGGTCAGTTCAATGGTCTCGATAAGTAACGTAATAAATATAATTTGATCACAACGTTGTGAGCATTCGGCCGCTTTGCATGCGGTTAGTAATAATGTTCCTGGCTTAAGTACAGTTTATGAACAGTTAATCCCTTTCTATGACGTACATTGTTATTTTAATGGAGGACAACTGGTGTATATATATATATCTTTGCAAATAATTGTTATTTTGGGTTTTTTACTTACGATAAAGGAGTTAAATATTTTTTTTTATTTTATTTAATAATTTTTAAACTATATTCAATCCTTACCAATGCTAATATTATTAATAACTGAGAGTATTTCTTTACTCTAATATCATACGATAATCCAAAATCATACGACAGTGGCGTATATAATTAAAAGATAAATCAGCGTTCCATAAAAAATTTAAAAAAACATTAAAAAAAGTTATTTTTCTGAAATACCGTCAGTCAGTTATTTACTTTCATTTAAAAATACTTACATAACATACTTTTATAAAAAAGACTCCGAAAACGTTCAAATTCGATACCGGAATGACTTTTATTATGTCGTAAACTTTCACAACAGTACCAGAAAATTGGGTCACACAATTTATATCATAAAACAAATTGCAATGATACTTATTCATTTTATTCATTATTTATTTAAAATTCATTTTATTGATACTTTACCACCAAGTTATACACTTGTGGTTTAATTTCAACGTTTTCGGAGGTTTTTTTATAACAGTATGCTCATAAGTATTTTTTAAATGAAATAAAATGACTGAGTGGTCACCGATAGCCATTCAAATACCAGTGGTATCATCAACTCGCCTACCACGAGATATGGGGTGTCTACTCGTTTACTCAGTAAATTCACTAGCTGAGGTGAATAATTATTTGTATTGTTTGTAATTTAATAAGGAAATAATGAAAACAGAAAACTGTTGAATAAATTAAAATCCTCTTCTATAAAAACTTGCAATGAAAAGTGGAACGTACTAAAAAAACATAATCCGAAACATTTATTCCCCGAACAATTTACATTTGTAACACAAATAGAGATAAACAAAACTCGTTCCTGAAAATTAGTATTAAGCGGTTTAATTCAATGCATACGTGAATTATTTATGGCAAAACATTATCTCAGTGTCACCAGCGTTTCATTTACATTTCAAAGAGCAGTTTTGATGTTAACTAACAAAACCTTTTAATGAATAAGCAGAGATATAAAATGGAACGTTGCGATTTGCATAAATATATAGCAAAGTGAAACTTTGACAAAAACAATCTATAAATACTAAAAAACATAATTTTGTTATTCCGGCAACTGGACGCGAAAATACCGTGAATCTTTTTATAAGACAATGCGCTTTCACAATAAAATCCCAGTAAACGATAAAATTAACAAATTTAAAAAACTGTTAAAGGACATTTATGTTTAAACCTTATCATAATATTAAAATTTATAAGTGATAATACAACCCGATAACGGAATGCCCGTTTAAAGAGCTTTTTCAAATTTTTATGACGCAAAAAAGGCCCATTAAGTTTCTTTCGCCGGTTTTCTCTGTTCAGACCGTCCTTTCAAACCAGTAGTAGCATACTGGACACCAATGAGCAGGTGTTAACTACTTTATTCAATAAAGATATTTTAATTTGAATTTGATGTGTATCAAAATTTAGTTATTTGTCTTTATAAGTGTTTCGATTTCGTTATCGACTTCAGCTGCTGTATCGTGAATTAGTTATAAGTTGTACTATATTCTGTGGTTGTACAGTAGTTTTTAGTTTGAAGCAACCTAACATGGACAAATCAAGGTATATAATTAAATTTCATAAAGTACAGTGGATACTTGTACTTATTTAGCCTATTGATAATTTAAAAAAAGAAGGCTTTTGGAGACGTCGTACATAAACATTTGGTTCATAATATATTTGACGGCGATATGTGTGATTAATTATTTTTAATATTTGAATATTTTATTCTAAATACAATACAAAACAATATAAACATCGAAATAATTATTAAAACTGCGCTGAATAGTTATATTTGATATAGCACCAAACCTATTGTTCTACAACATACTTCAATTTATTATGTTGGACAAAAAGCCCCCATTGTCAAACGAACAATAGAAATGACTACGTCAAGGCACTTTATACTTATCTACGAAAACAATTAAATTTTGTAGGTCCGGAATTACCTGTGTAGGAAACACTGTTTGTTTCGCTCCAGAAAATCAATTGAGGAATTTGCGCAATATACATGTTTCATAATGCTCCTAGAATGTACTACTTATATAATTGCAGTGATATTGTGAGCTCCGAAGCCTTGTGGCAAGGGCGCTTGCTTTAGAAACTGGAGGTAGTGGGTTTGAATCTTGCGGAGACTCAACATATTTTCATTGTTGTTTCCTAGTTGGTTAGGGCAATTTAGGCCAATCACCAAATTGTCTGAATGGTAAGATGATCCATGCGCTGGATGGGCATATAAAAAGTTGGTCCACTCTCTAATCCGATATGGACCAGCGTAGCGAGATACGGTCCAAAAACCCCTAATGGAGAAGCCGTGCAGTAGGGGAGGCCTATGTCCAGCTGTCGACTAATACAGGCTGATGGTGATGATGAAATTGAATGAACATAAATGTGTCAATTAAATTTTTTACATTTAACCCTATACAGGACAAAATCTGACTGAATATGCAATTTAAATGTTATTGTAATAAAGTCGTAGATTTATAGTTAAATAAACAAAATTTAAGTTTACAATGATGTTCGCTATAATGATAAACTTTATAACAGATTCTCATTTTGGTATGTGACTATACTTCACAACTTTCATAATGTACAAATTTATTACAAACTTTTATCATTCGATCCTTAAGTAACTTTTAGATACTTGAATCATTTAATGTTTTCGTTTCATATTTCATAGCGTTGCAAACTTTAAAATACATTCAGCTACTAATGCACAAATTGCTGCCAAATTGCCTCTAGCCGTTGTCAGATATTTTAGTTTTATTGTGCAGTTAATGTCGGTTTGCGGATGTTTCAGTTTACTGTTTGTTCCCTGTGGGAACATTTGCCACGATGAATGTTGCGAATTACATTTACTGCGTCAAAAGAAGTGAATTTAATATTGTTTGTAGTCTATTGAGTGAAAACGTGGTATTACTTTTTTACAGCGTTGCAATTACTATAAAAATTTACTACCAGATGTTAAGATGCTGTATAACAAATTTATAGAACCATAGTTATATCAAATAAGTCTTGGATGTATAGATGTGAAGAAGTCAACTGATAGCGCTCGACTGTCCCTCAGTGATTGACATCTCAGTGACAATCTATACAAATAAAAAAATTTCTTTAAACTTTTGGGCATTAAAAAGTCTGGCTACCTGTTTGTTCGTCATCGCTAATCTCTGGAATAGCTTGACTAGACGATAGGGCTATATAACTATGATGAACTTAGGATGTAGCCTAAGTAGCAACGGATTGTCGTCGTGACATCGCTTCGTTGCCATGAGTTACTTAGTTTACTTTTGCTTCGGTTAAACTATCGAGTCCAAGTGGCTATTGCAGAAAAGGAATATTGTTTATAAGTAAATTGTTTTTTATAAAACAATAGGCTGTCATGAAATTATTTATCTTGAAATATTTCATTGTACTTACATTTTCCTTTTTTAAACAAAATCAACAGAATACTAGGTAACTACTAAAAATGACAAAGATGACCATCAACACTTGCAATATCAGGTATGTCACCAAAGTGTTGTGTAACGTGATATAGATTTTACTTGTCGTTTACCGGAAAATACGCTGGATACGGTGACCTTAAAATTAAAACACAGTAGAGTTTTTACACTACTGCTTTGCGCGAAATAGGCCGGGTGCTGCACCAGACCCCTTGTAAAGGGACCTACAACCTCAAAGTTCCACAACTAATTGTCTTTATTGTGTGTTTCCCCCATTATTTATTAGCTGTATCAGCGCCCAGTAAATTGTTACATACTCTAAATAAAATTAATTCTTTGATTACTCGGAATTTTCGTAAGCAAATAAACTCATATAAATAAAGTGACTTAGATGTTGTTGTGAGTCGATTGTGACTCACCGATCTACAACCGCGTGAATCATCACTAGTTTGTCAATTGATCAGGTTCGGCAGACATTCAGCGTTCTTAATGATTAATCATCATCATTAAGAACGCTGAATTCTCCTCACTGTTGCAGTTAGTTGCAATATTTCAGTATTTTAGTATGGAGTGTAAATTGGCACACATAAAGAAAAAGGCTGAAGGATACTCAGTGTGATAGCTGCTATAATCTATTATCGTTAATCAAAACAAAAGTAAATAAATTTGACGATGAAAAAAACCATTTCGCAATTAAAATAACTAGACAAAAACCGTAAATGTGTTAAAACGATATGGTTTGTACAGAATTAAGTAAACAATTCTATAGCAATGCTTTAATTTAAATAAATAATTATATCGGTTTTGTATGCAAAAAGTTAATTATTTAAAGCTCCATAAAGTTTTCTTATTATTACAGCTATCCATAACTTAATACAACTCGCAAGTCCATAAACAATTTGTTCGAAGAAGTTAGCTCAAACCTCCTCCAGTTAATCTTGTATAACAACTTTAGTATTAAGTTAATTTCTCACAGCTGCAATTTGAGATATCATGCTTGTTGCTTTCAGTTGATGCTGTTGTTAAGCTTCTAGTAGGTTAATATAATTTATTTAATGTAATGAAATGTATTCATTTATGTGTTTATAAATAAAATGAAAACTTTCTGCTAATAGCGATAATCACGTTAAATCAGTATAGGTGCCGACTAGTATAGTATGTAGTATAATATAATGCTTTTGTTATTAAGAGTAGTTAGTATCTGACACGAGGTCGGTTCGAATTCTCTTGGGAAACAGCTTTGTTTCGTCGTTGTTATCCGATTTCTTAGAGCAATGTGGGTCGGTCTCCTACTTGCCTGAAAGTAAAAAGTAAAATAAATATATAGATACGTATTAGGTTCCTGTGATGAGAATCAAACCCTCGCACTAGTTTCTAGGTATCGAGTATCCGTCTATGATTTACCTATGTATTGTATTGTGTGTGGGTGTGTGAGTGGATCTAATATGACCTAGTTTCAAATTAGCGCTTCTAAGTACGGAAAAAAAGGCAGTAAGGTCTTAACCGTAACCTTAGGCCTAAAATTATATGGTTTCAATTGTACATTTATCTACATACTTCTAAAGACAGGTTATTAAAAGATATAGACCAAATATTTCTTCGTGTTTACAACAATGCCCACAAAATATACCATATTTAATTCCCAATCTAGCCGTTTCTCCAAGTAATTATGATCATCCAGATATACCTGTTACCTAATAGTTTTAACGCATCAGACCGCTACAACCCAAATGGTAAACTACATAAAATACGGGCACGTAATATATCCAAAATCGTTAAACACAAAGCTACTATTTTATTGACGTAAAATATATAAATACACGATAGAAAATATTAATTTTATTGATTCGATATATGACAAATAAATTCTTATCTAATTTATATTTTTTATTAATATTTTCTTTTTTTACTATACACGGCCCTAATATGGGCTACTAGTTACAATTTAATTTAATGAAGGTTAAATATAATTTAAAGCAACCATTGAGACCATTAAATAACATTTATTAATAAAATATTAAACTCTATTGAAATCGTGTCAATAAAAAAAATTACATAGTGACTGTTTTATTATCAAAATGATTTATGGCTAAACCTACGAAATAGGGAGTAAAAATGTAAAGCCAGTTTTATATCTTAAAATGATCTACAAAAACGTCATTACACTAATCCAACAAAATATATTGAATTTGATGTGCTTGTAGTGGAAAATATTGCAACACATTTTGCTATTTCTAGTTCGTTTAACAGCGGTAGCGTTGATACCAAAAATAACATCGTTTTGTTTTTTCGACAATCTTAAATAATTCTGATTCTACGCCTGCTTTTACTATTTTCTTCAACTTTCTAAATATGAGACATCAATCTTGGTACTTTAATAGTTTTGGGGGACTTGATGGGCAGACTGCCATCGGTTTCCTACGCACAATAATCTTAAAAATCAAAAATCCTTTATCATAATATTGTACAAGCACTTGCTCGTTCCCGATATTGCATTGTATGTTATTTGAGTTTGTGCATATGTTGAACATGCAGCAATTAAAATATAAACGACTAAAAGACCAATAACTGTATAAAAAGAAGTAAATTTAATTTAGCCAATGTGTTTAATTACGATTTATTTATAAGTGATAATACAGTTTACTTAATTGAATGCATGGATCATTTTACTTTTCAGACTATTGGGTAATTGGCCTAAATTTTCCTAACCGCCCAGAAAAGAACTATAACACAAAGTAGTTTCCAGGAGTGACGTCAACTCACGATCTCCGGTCTATACAGGCAGGGCCTGTATTTAAATTTATGTAATATTCTTACTCGCTACATTACTATCTGCGTGATCACATAGTTAGTATATTGAAATGTAAATTTAAACGTAATACTATTGTTAATCTGTATGATTTGATATTTTTCTATGCGTATGTTGAAAAAAAAGACTGTTGAAGTTACGAATTTTAAATTAAAATCAACATATGGTAATTGCTCTTTTGCGATGGTTAGTAGACGCCAGAAATAAAATAAGTCCTGGCACCAAAAGTACTATACTAAAAGTACTAAAAAAATATGAAAAGTCGGAATATGAAGTACGAATCAATATACAAGAAATCCGTTAAAAAATATTTGACGCCAATATATATATCGCATTATGTTTATATAATGTTATCTAAACATAATGCGAAATATATATATTTATATAAAAAATATGAAAAATATAGTCGTATCGAAGTAAGAAATAAAATCGAATGATTAATCCTATAGAATGATTGATCACCAGCATCAACTTGCAGTAAATGAGAATAAATTTCATCTTTCATATGAATTAGGCATTTACATTATATGTATAAAAGTTATTGTAGACGACGTATATAAAGCTGCTAATATTAAAAACAGTTGGCAAAGAATTGGATTTTAATGGTAACTGCATTGCGCTGAGAGGCATATTGCAGTTGGTTTTAAATACCGCTTTAGAGTTTGGATTATTACGGATCGTTTTACTTAACTTTATTCATAATATCATTATAAATTATTAAATAAAATGACTTTACGGATTTTATCGCGTTTATTTTTACATTTTATTACAAATAATTATCATTATAAATCTTGTTTAACATTAAACTCGTAATTTATTAACATAGAACGGATTCAGTACAGCTTAAACGGATAAAGTACTGTATGAGTTCTATCTACCTATAATAACTTTACATACTCGAAAATAACTTTTGCCTATAGTTTGCGATGGTAACGTGTTAAATTTATATTTAAATTTCTTAAGATACGTTTAAATTAAACTCCTCGTTAAGAGATAATGCAGAACAATTAAACTATTATTACGTATTTATTTTATTATTTTTTAAGATTTTTTTCTTTTTCAGTCAATCACGTATAGTAAAGAGAATGTTAGGGAGGTGCAATGATAAAGAAATAAGGCATAAAATTAATACTCAAGACTTAAATCGTATATAACTCTTTACACAAGTGAACCGCTTGGAAGAGGAACGACGAGTAGGTGAAATCAGTACGGTAAATAGGACATTGAAGCAGATGATTATTCGTTGAGCGGGGGTTTTGTTGCCGACTTCACTTTGACACTGAAAATGCAAGGATATTTAAGGAGTAGAAGGTGAATCTAGAAATGAATAGACAGTGGTAAGCGCCCCTAAAAAGAGCCCTTTAATAATTGTTTACGATAAGCCTACGCGTGGTAAAGTTTACGGAGATTTAAAAGGAATAAAATATAGTTATTTAGAAGTTGGTCAAGCTTATAAAAGGGAAATCAAAGCCTGCCTGCATGCAAAAGCATTGCCTTAATCTGAGCGCTGAAACTTTTTGATTATATTTAGACACCGCATGTCACTAGCGATCTTTTGACTCAAAGATGCAATTTGTGACCTCTAATTTATGATGCTATCAATTATCAAGCCAAGATTTTAAGCGCTTTGGCTGATTGGTATTAGACACAAGACAAAAATAATTGTTTTAATTTTTTGTCAACAGAACGAAACCAAAAGCCAAAATTTAAAACTAAATTGGCGTAAAAGAGTAACAAAAAACCAACGTGTAAAAAGTAAATCGTTAAACGTTTTTTTGTTTGCCTACTTAATAAATACTATTACTATCTTAGATGCAAAGACGCCATAAAATGGTCATGCGTCCTGTACATGAAGTGATTTGTTGAAAGAACTATTTGTTTCTATGAAATGAATTTCATTTTGTAGAAATAATTCCAGCGAGACAACTACACCCAGAACGTCAGTATTGGGGTTCTAGGAGTACTCAATTCTTGCCACTACATCCAGTTATTCCCTAAATGCAACCATAAAAGATTTCGTTGCAACTATTCTATTCCTGCAATATTAAATTTTTATGCTCATTTCTTTGATGTAGCTCTAGAAGCGCATTGTTGTATTAGTGTTTTAAAAAGTTTTGCGTCAGATTATATTTTAAGCATTGTTTCTATCCGTTCGATCAGAAAATGATTGGATTCACAAAAATTAAATAAATGTTGGGACGGGATGTCTTAAAAGATCAGACGTGTCAAATTAATTACATTTGTTAATGTACATTTGGTAGTAGTTTATAACCTTTGACTTGAGTTGAACCTTTTAAACTCCAAATGTTTTTGTAAAATCTGATTTAGAATTGCCTCCAAAACAGGATGAAAGATTTCGAAGCAGAATACATAAGGCGAAATTTTTAAATTGGGATTAGTAAGCACCTTCTTCTTTAACTTAACTTTTATAAAGTAGAACCGTATAAGTCACGTGTTATTGCCCTTTACATTAAGAAACGAAAATCCAAGGTTGAAAACATACACCATAACGTATATATATTTGTTAATGGAAATGCTTGCTTTACCTTTACATGTAGACTCAACCAACGTTCTATATAGTTGTGTGCTCATTATCCACTGCAATCTTATTTACTTTTACATTTATTTTTAGAACGATAATTTAGCCGCACGTTTTTCGATTTAAATTTATTTGGTTTTTTTTTGGAGTGAAGTTTACCACGTTGCTTTATCTGTCATTTATGCTGTAGAGATTGCCAAGTTATTTATATATAATTTTAATATATAAATTAATAATTTATTTTTAATTTAAACATTTAACAATTACTTTGGACAATAATCTCTGTTGCTAATGCTAATACTATACATGATAAACAATACAATTTTTACGGATTTTATCGCATTTAATTATTGCACAATCATTTATAATCATACCCAACGTTTCAAACCATGACTCTGGAAAGGATTTGAAATTGTGTTATTTAACACTAGTATCTCATAAATAATTACAAAAACCTTAAAGACCTTTATTTTAAATTATTGTTTGTTCATCATTTATAAGGATAACATCCTGATGTTAATAATATGTTTCAGTAAATGTAATTATAATTTTTGCTGTTTGTGTAAATACATAAATAAAAATAAATAAAACATTACATATAAAATTAAAATTAACATATTTGTACGTATTACGTAAAGTTGTCATACATTAACAAAAATATTTGTGACCAAAATATATACATTCCTAAAACATATTGATACTATAGGCTAAGCGTATATTTTTACACTTTGCTTCATCTCTCGCATCTAGATTTTAATATTCCTTTCTTCTTAAACTATGTAATCAAGATGCTTATAATATATTGAATTCAATTATAAACGAGTACAGAAAGACCACATCAGAATTTCTATCTGGTTCTTACCTGGACAAGTCAACATTTCAATTCAGTGGATTAGCGTTCTTAAGAGTTCAAACAGACTCAAAATTACAAAGTTTTTTAAATTTCGATTAATTCTAAACCATATAATAATCTAGCTAATTGACTTCAAATGAATGAATCATTTAACGTCTATGCATTGTGTGCCTATTTTATTCTTGAATTGCATTTTAGGGCATTAAAATTTAAAATTAATATTCTAGACCAATACACCTCAATTATTTAATAGCACAAACCGAAAACAAAGTTTTAAATTGAATTGAAAAGTAAATATAGTTTATTGTTTCGCTGTAAATGAAAATAATGGCTGGAAAAAAGGGTCAGGTTAAATTAGTAGATCTAATTACAAAATTGAGTTCTGTACTTAACTATGTATTCAAGGACCTTTCCGTAGAGGAGAATTTTCCCAAAGTTAATTTTAACGTCTGGCCTAGAAATCTTAAACGATCATTTAGGTTTCAAGTGCTACAAGATGTGGGAAATTAAACTAATTCGTTGTATTTCCTGAAATACAAGTTGTGTTTGAGTAATAGTTTCTTGCCGTCATATTATTGACGTCCGTCATCATTATCATCAGCCTGTGATAGTCCACTGTTTGACATAGGCCTCCCAAATACACCCCTGTCTATTTGGGTTAGGTAGGGTAGGGGTTTGGACCGTATCCCACCACGCTGGTCCAATTGGTATGGTTGGTGGACCGATCTTTAACACGAAAGATAACCATCCGGCGGCATGGTTATCTTTCTTTCAGCAATTGAGTGATCGGCCCAATTGCCCTAACCAACTAGGAAACAACAATAAAATTTGTTGAGTCCCCGCAGAATTTGAACCCGACCTCGGTTTCTAACGCACGTCCCTTACTACTAGGCTACAGGCAGGCTATTATTGACGTAATATTAATTAAATTATTAAACGGAGTCATTACAATGGAGTAGCTATAATATTTACTCCATAGTACAATTACAATCAAGATATTTTTTCTAAAATGAAAAAATGATTAAATTTTACGCAGTCAACGAAATATATTTAATTTTATTATTGTGCAACAAGTAAAAAATGTGTTTTAATTTTGTTTATTCTGCTATATATTTTAGTGCATAGAGCATGTTATTACCTAATTATATTGTTAAAATCGTTATTCGCTGCTCGTCGTCGGTTATATTTTGACCGACTTTCCAAAATGCATATGTATCTGTGTTATCAAAATATCCTACAAAAGCATTTTTTATACATTGCAATAACACATATTCAGTGCTTATTTAAGATAATACAGTTTATGTTCACGTACAACTTATTGCATTGAAAAAATCTTCTTTCTATTTAAATAAAACGTTCTACACGTACCAACATTGTTTAATAATCAATAAAAAGTGAAATCCTAATTAATTGAAAAGTTTAGTTTAGTTTAGAAGACATAAAAGATTTAAAATGCGGTGTTGAATCGCAATGCAATTTTAGCAAATAACAGTTACTGCCACAAAATTGTTATATACTATTTGAAAAAAGTAATATTTTTACTGAAAATTTTAGAAGTTCTGATTATTACCATATTATTCACCCATGTCAATTCGTCTGTTTCTTATTAGAAGTGTCAAGTATTTAGAAATTCATTTCCCTGTTAGAATTACGTGAGTCAAAATATAAAACAAATTGTATTATATTGCCAAAGGCTACAACAAAAGGTAAGACGATCTTAATTAGAAATAGAGTCGAACACATAACTTTAGCTAAATTGTACGTTGAATGTAATAACTTTTAATGATCAATTATTTTTTGGTATATAAATAGAAAATCTGAGTTTTAATCGATTTAAGATGCCTAAGCCGGCAAGCTACAAAAGTTAATTAAAATTACTACTAAATAGTTGCTAAACAAGCGTGGGACGATATTTTGCTCCTTATTGCTCACTGGTGCCTCAACGATCAGATTCATATGAGGTAACTACACAACCTCACAAAATAATGCCATAGTGATAAATAACCAAGGCCATTGCTGGAAATATTTAGATAACATGAGAATATCTAAACGTTAAATTAAGATCCATTGGTGGCCACGGTAACAGCCGGGCAGGGGGTGCTACGAATAAAACAAACCGACTATAGCAACTATAAATAAATGCACGCTACGTGCTATTTGAAACAAGCACGTTGATTCCAGACCGATCGCAACGGTCGGTACCTTCGTCTAAGTAATTTCGTAGTGCGTTTGCTTAGGGCAAACGCTCGAACTAGGTAGACAAAAAACTTTATAGGAGGCCAATGGAAGAAGTCGCCTTGGTTAGGCAGCTATTCACAAGCTTCTCGTCACCTATTCCACAGTGCATCAACTCGAAAGTCTTCGATCAGTTCGTCCTGCCTATCATGACCTACGGTGCCGAGACTTTGACTATGCTCGGAGTATCTCTGAAGGACCGCAAATGATGTGATCAGTCAGAGAACTAGAGTCATCAACATTGTCTACTGAATTAGTCAGCTGAAATGAACCTGCGGCAAGATGTAGTGACAATATTCATAAAGTGAACGGTGTGGCCTAGATGAGAGTAGAGAAAAAGTGTCGTGCATTAGGGGAAGCCTATATCAAGCGGTGGACTGAAATGGATTACCTGATACATGCTTTAGTTTACTCTTTTTGACTGACTTCTCAGAAGAATGAGATACTGTATTCGGAGTGCATGTTTTTTTTATATATTACCTCGTTTCTCCGCTCCTAGTGCTCCTATTTTGTTTATTTTTCTAAATGATAGATATTAGTTGTCATATGGTTGCATTTTTTAAAATAATTTTGTGATAAGTAGTGTAATGGATATTTGAGAAATAAAAACCAAGATCACAACCCGTGCGACTAAATTGCAATCAGCCAAAACCGTAATCAATAGACGAAATATGTTGACAAAATTTTACTTAACATAGTCTATAATAAATTTCAAAAGCACATATATCTATGTTTCAAGTTTAACCCACATTTTAATGTAAAACATTGTTAAAAATAGTAATGAGGCATGTTCAGAGCTAAAGAAAAAATAATGAAGTGTATATACTTATTTAAAATCAATAAAAAAAAACTTCCATTCTATATGTATCAAACGAGTATAGATGACATTTCGTTAATTAAATCACTTAAGAGATATTAGAGATTTAAAATGCAGTGTGCAGTAGTTTCTTGCAGAGGGATGTTGGCATATTAGGACTATATTGGATCCATATGCCGAACATTTAAGAGGTAATGCAGAACAATTAAACTATTATTACGTATTAACTTATCATTACGTGTATTATTTAAGATTTTTCTTTTCACTCAATCACGGATAGTAAGAGAATGTTAGGAGGTGAATGATAAAACAATAAGGCATAAAATTAATCCAAGACTTAAATCGTATATAACTCTTTCCACCAAGTGAACCGCTTGGAAGAGGAATGACGAGAATAAAATCAGTACGGTAAAGGACTTGAAGCAGATGATTATTCGTTGAGCGGCGTTTTGTTGCCTACTTCACTTTGACACTGAAAATGCGAGGATATTTAAGGTAGAAGGTGAATCTAGAAATGAATTGACAGTGGTAAACGCCCCTAAAAAAGCCTTTTAATATGTTTACGATAAGCCCATGCGTGGTAAGTTTACGGAGATTTGAAACGAATCAAATGCAGTTATTTAGAAGTTGGTCAAGCTTATAAAAGAAATCAAAGCCTGCTGCATGCAAAAGCATTGCCTTAATCTGAGCGCTAAAAGTTTTTGATTATATTTAGACACCGCATGTCACTAACGATCTTTGACTTAAAGATGCAATTTGACCTCTAATTTATGATGTATCAATTATCAGTCAAGATTTTAAGCGCTTTTGGCTGATCGGTATTAGACACAAGATAAAAACAATTGTTTTAATTTTGTCAAGTGAACTGAAACCAAAGCCAAATCATTAAAATAACGGTATAGAGAGCAACGAAAACCAACATGTAAATAATAAATCGTTAAATGTTTTTTTCGTTTGTCTACTAATAAATACTATTACTATATTGGATGCAAGGACTAAATGGTCATGCGTCCTGTACATGAAGTGATCTGTTTAAGAACTATTTGTTTCTCATGAAATTAATTTCATTTGAAGAAATAATTCCAGCGAGACAATACCACCAGAATGTCAGTATTGGGGTTCTAGAGTACTCAATTCTTGCACTACATCCAGTTGTTCCTAAATGCAACCATGAAAGATTTTGTACAACTATTCTATTCCTGCAATATAAAATTTTCATGCTCATTTCTTGATGTAGCTCTAGAAGCGATTGTTATATTAGTGTTTTAAATGTTTTGCTTCAGTTTATATTTTAAGCATAGTTTCTATCCGTTCAGTCAGAAAAATTATTGATTCCCAAAATTAAATAAATGTTGGGACAGGGTGTCTTAAAGATCAGACGTGTCAAATTAATTACATTTGTTAATTACATTTGGTAGTAGTTTATATAACATTTGACTTGAGTTGAACCTTTTAAACTGCAAATGTTTTTTGTAAAATCTGATTGAATCTGCTCCAAAATAGGATGAAGGATTTCGAACAGAATACGTAGAAGAAATTTCTTAATTGGGATTTAGCATCTTCTTCTTTAACTTAACTTTTATAAGTAGAACCGTGTAAGTCACGTGTTATTGCCTTTTACATTAAGAAACGAAAAATTCGTTGAAAACGTACACCATAACGTATATATATTTGTAAATTGCAAATGCTTGCTTTACCTTACATGTAGACTCAACAACGTTCTTATATAGTTGTGTGCTCATTATCCACTGCAATCTTATTTCTTTACATTTTTTTTAGAACAATAATTTAGCCGTATGTTTTTCGACGTAAATGTATATGGTTTTTTTTGAGGAAGTTACATGTTGCATTATCTGTCATTTATGCTGAAGAGATTGCCGAGTTATTTATATATAATTTTTATATAAAAAATATTATTTATATTTAATTTAAAAATTTAATAATTACTTTTGGACAAATTTGTTGCTAATGCTAATACTATACATGATAAATAGTACATTTTTACGGATTTTATCGCATTTAATTATTGCACAATTATTTATAATCATACCCAACGTTTCATAGCCATGACTCTGGAAAGGATTTGTAATTGTGTTATTTAACTACTAGTATCTCATAAATAATGCAAAACCTTAAATACCTTTCTTTAAATTATTGTTTGTTCATCATTTATAATATAACATCCTGATGTTAATAATATGTTTATGTGAATGTAATTATAATTTTTGCGTTTGTGTAAATACATAAATAAAAATAAATAAAACATTACATATAAAATTAAAATTACACATTGTGTACAGTATAGTAAAGTTGTCATATTAATAAAATATTTGTGACCAAATATATACATTCTAAAACATATTGATACTTAAGGCTAAGCGTATATTTTTACACTTTTGTTCTCTCTCACCAGTTTTAATACTTGCTTCTTCAAACTATGTAATCAAGATGCTTATAATATATTGAATTAACAATTATAAAACGAGTACAGAAAGACCACATCAGAATTTCTATCTGGTTCTTACCTGGACAAGTCAACATTTCAATTCAGTGGATTAGCGTTCAAGAGTTCAACAGACTCAAAATTACAAGTTTTTTAAATTTCAATTGAAATTTACATAACCATTATAATAATCTAGCATTGACAAATGAATGAATCATTTAACGTCATATGCATTGTGTGCCGTATTTTATTCTTAATTGCATTTTAGGGCATTAAAATTTAAAATTAATAGTCTAGACCAATACTTACCTCAACTATTTAATAGCACAAACCGAAAACAAAGTTTTAAATTGAATTGAAAAGTAAAATAGTTTATTGTTTCGCTGTAAATGAAAAATAATGGCTGAAAAAGGTCGTTAAATTATGTAGATCTAATTACAAAATTGAGTTCTGTCTTAATTGTATTCAAGGACCTTTCCGTAGAGGAGAATTTTCCCAAAGTTAATTTAAACGCCTGCCATAGAAATCTTAAACGATCATTTAGGTTTCAAGTGTACAGATGTGAGGAAATTAAACATTGTTGTAATTCCTGAAAACAATGTTGTGTTTGAGGAATAGTTTCTTGCCGTCATATTATTGACGTCCGTCATCATTATCATCAGCCTGTGATAGTCCACTGTTTGACATAGGCCTCCCTAAATACAACCCTGTCTATTTGGTTAGGTAGTAGGGGTTTTGGACGTGTCCACCACGCTGGTCAATTTGGATGGTTGGTGGACTGATCTTTTAACAGAAATTAAAATAACCCATCCGGCAATGGGTTATCTTTCTTTTCAGACAATTGAGTGATCGGCAATTGCCTTAACAACTAGGAAAAAAAAACAAAATTTGTTGAGTCCCCGCAGAATTTGAACCCAGACCTCGGTTTCTAAGCACGTCCCTTACTACTAGGCTACGGAGGCAGGCTATTATTGAGTAATATTAATTTAAATTATTAAAACAGGAGTCATTACAATGGAGTAGCTATAATATTTACTCCATAGTACAATTACAATCAAGATATTTTTCTAAAATGAAAAAATGATTAAATTTATGATCAACGAAATATATTTAATTTTATTATTGTGCAAACAAGTAAAAATGTGTTTTATTTTGTTTATTCTGCTATAATTTTAGTGCATAGAGCATGTTATTACCTAATTATATTGCTTAAAATCGTTATTCGCTGCTCGTCAGTGGTTATATTTTGACCGACTTTCAATGCATATGTATCTTGTTATCAAAATATCCTACAAAAAGCTTTTTATACATTGCAATACATATTCAGTGCTTATTAGATACAGTTTATAGTTACGTACAACTTATATGCATTGAAAATCTTCTTTCTATTTAAATAAAACGTTCTACACGTACCAACATTGTTTAATAATCAATAAAAAGTGAAATCCTGAATTAATTGAAAAGTTTAGTTTAGTTTAGAAGACATAAAAGATTTAAAATGCGGTGTTCGATTCCAATGCAATTTGTGCAAATAGCGTTACCTGCTACAAAATTGTTTATACTATTTGAAAAAAAGTAATATTTTTACTGAAATTTTAGAAGTTCTGATTATTACTTATTCACCCATGTCAATTCTGTCTGTTTCTTATTAGAAGTGTCAAGTATTTAGAAATTCATTTTCCTGTTAGAATTCGTGAGTCAAAATATAAAACAAATTGTATTATATGTGCCAAACTACAAGCAAAAAGGTAAGACGATCTTAATTAGAAATAGGAGTCGAACACATAACTTTAGCTAAATTGTACGTTGAATGTAATAACTTTTAATGATCAATTATTTTTGGTATATAAATAGAAAATCTAGTTTAATCGATTTAGATGCCTAAGCCAGCAAGCTACAAAGTTAATAAAATTACTACTAAATAGTTGCTAAACAAGCGTGGGACGATATTTTGCTGTTTTGCTCACTGGTGCCTCAACGATCAGGTTCATATGAGGAATACACAACCCTCTAAAATAATGCCATAATGATAAATAACCAAGGCCATTAGTGGAAATATTTAGATAACATGGAATATCTAAACGTTAAATTAAGATCCATTGGTGCACGGTAACAGCCATGGCAGGGGTGCTGAATAAAACAAACCGACTATAGGAACTATAACAATGCACGCATGCTACTGTTGGAAACAAGCACGTTGATTCCAGACCGATCGCAATGGTCGGTACCTTCGTCTAAGTGATTCGAGATGCGTTTGTTAGGCAAACGCTCGAACTATTAGACAAAAACTTTAAAGGAGAGGCCAATGGAAGAAGTACGTTTGGTTAGCAGCTATTCAAGCTTCTCGTCACCTATTCACAGTGCATCAACTCGAAAGTCTTCGATCAGTCTGTCCTGCCTATCATGACCACGGTGCGGACTTGACTATGTGAGTATCTCTGAAGGACGCAAAAGTGCTGATCGGTCAGAGAACTAAGTCATCAACATTGTTTACGAATTATAGCTGAAATGAACCTGCGGCAAGATGAGACAATATTCATAAAGTGGACGGTGTAGCCTAGATGAAGTAGAGAAAAGTGTCGTGCATTAGGGAATATGTTCATGGCGGTGGACTGAAATGGATTACCTGATACATGCTTTAGTTTACTCTTTTGACTGACTTCTCAGAAGAATGAGATACTGTATTCGAGGTGCATGTTTTTTTTATATATTACCTCGTTTCTCGCTCCTAGTGCTCCTATTTTGTTTATTTTTCTAAATGATAGATATTAGTTGTCATATGGTTGCATTTTTAAAATAATTTTGTGATAAGAGTAATGGATATTTGAGAAATAAAAACCAAGATCCATACCGGCGACTAAATTGCAATCATGGCCAAAACGTAATCAATAGACGGAAAAGTATGTTGCACAAAATTTTACTTCTTAACATAGTCTATAATAAATTTCAAAACATATATCTATGTTTCAAGTTTAACCTACATTTTAATGTAAAACATTGTTAAAAATAGTAATGAGGCATGTTCAGAGCTAAAGAATAAAAATAATGAAGTGTATATACTTATTTAAAATCAATAAAAAAACTTCCATTCTATATGTATCAAACGAGTGTATAGATGACATTTCGTTAATTAAATACCTTAAGAGATATTAGATTTAAATGCAGTGGCTGCAGTAGTTTCTTGCAGAGGGTATGTTCATATTAGGACATATTGATCCATATGCCGAACTTGTTAAGAGGTAATGCAGAACAATTAAACTATTATTACGTATTAACTTATCATTACGTATTATTATTTAAGATTTTTTTCTTTCATCAATCACGGATAGTAAAGAGAATGTTAGGGAGTACAAGATAAAAACAATAAGGCATAAAATTAATACTCAAACTTAAATCGTATATAACTCTTCCACAAGTGAACCGCTTGGAAGAGGAATGACGAGTAGGTAAAATCAGTACGTAAATAGGACATTGAAGCAGATGATTATTCGTTGAGCGCGTTTTGTTGCCACTTCACTTTGACACTGAAAATGAGGATATTTAAGGAGTAGAAGGTGAATCTGAAATGAATTGACAGTGGTAAACGCCTCAAAAAGAGCCTTTTAATAATTGTTTACGATAAGCCTACGCGTGGTAAGTTTACGGAGATTTGAAACGAATCAAATACAGTTATTTAGAAGTTGGTCAAGCTTATAAAAGAAATCAATGCCTGCATGCAAAAGCATTGCCTTAATCTGAGCGCTAAAAGTTTTTGATTATATTTGACACCGCATGCTCGCGATCTTTTGACTTAAAGATGCAATTTGTGACCTCTAATTTATAGATGCTATCAATTATCAAGCCAAGATTTTAAGCGCTTTGGCTATCAGTATTAGAAACAAGATAAAACAATTGTTTTAATTTTGTCAAGTGAACGAAACCAAAAGCCAAATTTAAACTAAATCGGTGTAAAAAGTAACGAAAACCAACATGTAAATAGTAAATCGTTAAACGTTTTTTTGTTTGCCTACTTAATAAATACTATTACTATCTTAGATGCAAAGACGCCATAAAATGGTCATGCGTCCTGTACATGAAGTGATTTGTTGAAAGAACTATTTGTTCTAGAAATTAATTTCATTTGAGAAATAATTCCAGCGAGACAACTACCACCAGAACGTCAGTATTGGGGTTCTAGAGTACTCAATCTTGCACTACATCCAGTTGTCTAGAATGCAACCATGAAAGATTTTGTTGCAACTATTCTATTCCTGCAATATTAAATTTTTATGCTCATTTCTTTGATGTAGCTCTAGAAGCGCATTGTTGTATTAGTGTTTCAAAATGTTTTGCTTCAGATTATATTTTAAGCATAGTTTCTATCCGTTCGGTCAGAAAATTATTGGATTCCCAAAATTAAATAAATGTTGGGACGGGATGTCTTAAAAGATCAGACGTGTCAAATTAATTACATTTGTTAATTACATTTGGTAGTAGTTATATATAACCTAGGAATTTATAGGATGAAGGATTTCGAAGCAGAATACGTAAAGAAATTTTAAATTGGGATTTAGCACCTTCTTCTTTAACTTAACTTTTATAAAGTAGAACCGTAAGTCACGTGTTATTGCCCTTACATTAGGAAAGAAAATTCAAGGTTGAAAACGAATACCATAACGTATATATATTTGTAAATTGCAAATGCTTGCTTTACCTTTACATGTAGACTCAACCAACGTTCTATATAGTTGTGTGCTCATTATCCACTGCAATCTTATTTACTTTTACATTTATTTTTAAAGAACAATAATTTAGCCGCATGTTTTTCGATGTAAATGTATTTGGTTTTTTTTTTGGAGTGAAGTTTGCCACGTTGCATTATCTGTCATTTATGCTGTAGAGATTGCCGAGTTATTTATATATATTTTTTTATATATAAATTAATTATTTATATTTAATTTAAACATTTAATAATTACTTTTGGACAACAATTTCTGTTGCTAATGCTAATACTATACATGATAAATAATACAATTTTTACGGATTTTATCGCATTTAATTATTGCACAATTGTTTATAATCATACACAACGTTTCAAACCATGACTCTGGAAAGGATTTGAAATGGTGTTATTTAACACTAGTATCTCATAAATAATTACAAAAACCTTAAAGACCTTTCTTTTAAATTATTCTTTGTTCATCATTTATAAGGATAACATCCTGATGTTAATAATATGTTTCAGTAAATGTAATTATAATTATGCTGTTGGTGTACCTAATGAAATAAATAAATAAAAATAAATAAAGCATTACATATAAAATTTAAAATTAACACATTTGTATGTATTAAGTAAAGTGGTCATAATTCTTGTTTCACTAAAAGTTTTGTCTATAATAATAACAAAACGAAACTATGTCTACATAGTTAATATAATTAACAAAAATATTTTGTGGCCAAAATATATACATTCCTATAACATATTGATACTTAAGGCTAAGCGTATATTTTTTTACACTTTTGCTTCACTCTCTCTCGCACTCTGATTTTATTATAGTATTATTTAATATTTTTTTAATATATTTAATATTTTTTATTATTCAATATTTCCTTTTCCTCTTAAACTATGTAATCAAGATGCTTATAATATATTGAATTAACAATTATAAAACGAATAAAAAAACACCACATCAGAATTTCTATCTAGTTCTTACCTGGACAGGTCAACATTTCCAATTCAGTGGATTAACGTTCTTAAGAGTTCAACAGACTCAAAATTAAAAAAAGATTTTTTAAATTTCAATTGAAATTTAGATAACCATTATAATCATTTAGCTAATTGACTTCAAATGAATGAATCATTTAACGTCATATGCATTATGTGCCGTATTTTATTCTTAATTGCATTTTAGGGCATTAAAATTGAAAATTAATAGTCTAGACCAATACTTACCTCAACTATTTAATAGCATAAACCGAGAACAGAGTTTTAAATTGAATTGAAAAGTAAAATATAATTTATGGTTTCGCTGTAAACGAAAATAATGGCTGGAATAAAGGGTCGGTTAAATTATGTAGATCTAATTACAAAATTGAGTTGTGTACTTAACTATGTATTCATGGACCTTTCCGTAGAGGATAATTTTCCCAAAGTTAATTTAAACGTCTGGCCTAGAAATCTTAAACGATCATTTAGGTCTCAAGTGCTACAAGCTGTGGAAAATTAAACTAATTCGTTGTAGTTCCTGAAATACAAGTTGTGTTTGAGGAATAGTTTTTGCCGTCATATTATTGACGTCCGTCATCATTATCATCAGCCTGTGAATGTCCACTGTTTGACATAGGCCTCCCCAAATACAGCCATATCTATTTGGATTAGGGTAGGGGTAGGGGGTTATGGACCGTATCCACGCTGGTCCAATTGGTTTAGTTGGTGGACTGACTTTTGACAGCCCATCCGAGGCATGGGACATCTTTCTTCAAATTTATTTATTCTTTTAAATTTATTTATTGAACCAACAAAATTACTGAGACTTCTGCAACACGTATGGATAATATATATACTAATTGTCAACCATTAAATAAGTCAATTATCAAAATGTTAACTTCTGACCATTGTGGTCAATTTGCCTCCTTTCAAATAGATAAAATGATATATAACAAAAGTTCGCAGAAACAAGAATGTTTGTTCCTATGTATAAAAGCGTAATAGAAGTTCGAAGTAATATATTACAAAAGTTAATTATTCACATTATGATGAAAATCCACATGTACTTTTAGCGCATTATTCACTTTAATAAAAAAGAATTTAATACCATATTTACTTCTAAAACGGTTAAATCTAAAGGTTCTGCAGTGTTTGAGTGAGTGGGCAACAGTCGGAATTCATAAAAGCAGGCGGAGATTATTGAGCTTTATGAGTCAAAGAACATATAACCGTAACAATAACTTTGTTGCACATGTTAGCGCCTATTCTAAAATATTTAAAAAAGTGTGTTATCTGGCTAAATGTTTATACTTTAAAAATAAAATTAAAACTTCATCAGTTAAAGTGAAAATGACTTGGAATATTATTAATAGCGAAACCGGAAGGGCCGCAAGGATATAAATAACTTTAAATGTAGATAACCAGACAATTAAAGCAGACATAGATGTTGCTACCTATTTCGAGAGATTCTTTTCGGACATTCCGGTTTCGACTACCAAGTCACTTTTGTCTTCTCCAACAGTTGCCGAATCACTATTAAAAGATAATGTTATTGAATGTACAAAAATGTTTCATTTTACTGATGTATGTAGCAAGGACATTATAAGTGCATGTAGACAATTAGATATTAAAAAAACCGCAAACCTTTGGAGGATCTCTGGTAAGGTGTTATATTCGATTATTGATGTAATATCACCTCATATATCAACAATATTTAATGTAAGCGTCCAGAGAGGCGAGTTTCCTGATCTAATGAAGCACAGTAGAGTTATACCGGTTTTTAAATCGGGGTATAATATGGACCCTAATAATTTTAGACCTATCTCTATTTTGCCTACTTTTAGTAAATTATTTCAAAAACTATTATTAAACCAATTAATGAAATATTTTAACAGTAACTGTCTCATTAATAACAAACAGTACAGCTTCACTAGGGTCGCTCCACGATTGATGCTGGCGTTATGCTCATTAAGAGCATCTTTGAGGCTTAGGGAGCGTCGGGATGCCTTAGGCACCTTTTGCGATCTCAAAAAAGCTTTTGATTGCGTACAGCATGAAGCTCTGGTCTGGAAATTACCTCACTATGGTGTAAGAAATGCCGCTTTCAATCTTCAGTCCTCGTACTTGAGCCACCGAACTCAGAGGGTTGACGTTAATGGTGAAAGATCTCCCGGGGCCCCGGTAAATATGGGTGCCCACAAGGGTCTATTCTTGGGCTTTTTCTCTTTCTCATCTATATAAACGATTTACCGTATGTTATTAATAAAAACGAAGAGATAGTATTATTTTCTGATGATACATACTTGACTTTTAAAGTAAAAAGACATACATCAAAAAATGACGATGCAAATATTACTTTCTCAAGAGTGGCGCAATGGTTTAGTGTCAATAATTTGCTACTAAACCAGAAGAAGACAAAATGTATTAAATTTATGACTCCAAATGTAAGACCGAGTAAATGTTATGTATTTATAGATGAGGAAGAGATAGACGTTGTTGAGTCAACCGTGTTTCTGGGAATAACAATAGATACCAGATTGCAGTGTCGCCCTCATATTAATAGACTGTCGAATAAACTCCGCTCTGCAGTATATGCTGTCAGAAAATCAGACAATTAACTGACGTGGAGACGGCCCGGTTAGTATACTTTAGCTATTTCCACAGTGTAATGTCTTATGGCATTCTACTGTGGGGAAGTGCAACGGATACTAATACGATCTTCGTCCTCCAAAAACGAGCTATTCGAGCGGTTTATAACCTGGGCTCCAAGGAATACATTTCAAAAATAGAAATGATTTTCTTAGACATTGTGATGCACATAGCATAAGTACTAGAAACAAACATAATTTAATTCCTCCAGCAACTCGACTCTGAAGAATAAGTAAATGTTTTATGCGCTTTTACAACTAAATCCCAGTAAACGTTCAGAATTTAACTATTAATAAATTAAAAAAAGTAGTAAAGGAACGTTTGTGTTAAAGGTTATTATAACATAAATTAATTTATATATGATAGCACAGCCTGATAATGGAATGACTCCCTCCAGGCTTTTTGAAATATAATATACATCACAGAACTTTATGTAGCTCATAAGAAAATTTATATGTTTATTTGATTATTTTAAAAGATGACAAAAATAGGCCGCTGAGTTTCTTTCGCCAGTTATTCTCAGGTCGGAGGCGTCCTATTCCGAACCGGTGGTAGCATCCGTGACAATCAATAAGCGAGTGTTACACTTCTATATGGAATGAAGATATTTGAATTTGAATTTCTTTTCAGACAATTGGTGATCGCCCAAATTGCCTAACCAACTAGGAAACATCAATAGAAATTTATTGAGTCCCCGCAGAATTTGAACCCACGACCTCCGGTTTCTAAAGCACGGGCCCTTACTACTAGGCTACGGAGGCCGGCTATTATTGACGTAATATTAATCTAAATTATTGAAACGGGAGTCATTACAATGAAGTAGCTATAATATTTACTCCGTTGTACAATTACAATCACGATATTTTTTCTAAAATAAAAAAGATGAAATTTTACGCAGTCAACGAAATGTATTTAATTTTATTGTATGTGTATGTGTAACAAGTAAAACATGTGTTTTAATTTTGTTTATTCTGCTATAATTTTTTGTGCATAGAGCATGTTATTACCTGATTATATTGCTTTAAATAGGAATTCGCTGTTTGATGTCGGTTATATTTTTGACCGACTTTGTTATAAAAATATCCTACAAAAAGCATTTTAATGTTTACATTTTTATACATTGCAATAACTCATATTCAGAGCATGTTTAAGATAATACAGTTTATGTTCACATACAACTTATTGCATTGAAAAAATCTTCTTTCTATTTAAATAAAACGTTCTACACGTACCAACATTGTTTAATAATCAATAAGAAAGTGAAATTCCCGAATTAATGGAAAAGTTTAGAAGATATAAAAGATTTAAACTGCGGTGATCGAATCGCAATGCAATTTTGTGCAAATAGCAAGTTACCTGCTACAAAATTGTTATATACTATTTGAAGTAAGTAATATTTTTTTACTGAAAATTTTAAAAGTTCTGATTATTACCATATTATTCACCCATGTCAATTCGTCTGTTTCTTATTAGAAGTGTCACGTATTTAGAAATTCATTTCCCTGTTAGAATTACGTGAGTCAAAATATAAAACAACTTGTATTATATTGCCAAAGGCTACAACAAAAAGGTAAGACGATCTTAATTAGAAATAGGAGTCGAACACATAACTTTAGCTAAATTGTACGTTGAATGTATTAACTTTTAATGATCAATTATTTTTTGGTGTATAAATAGAAAATCTGAGTTTTAATCAATTTAAGATGCTTAAGCCGGCAAGCTACAAAAAGTTAACTAAAATTACTACTAAATAGTTGCTAAACAAGCGTGGGACGATATTTTGCTGCGTATTGCTCACTGGTGCCTCAACGATCAGGTTCATATGAGGTAACTACACAACCTCACAAAATAATGCCATAGTGATAAATAACCAAGGCCATTGCTGGAAATATTTAGATAAAATGAGAATATCTAAACGTTAAACTAAGATCCATTGGTGGCCACGGTAACAGCCGGGAAGGGGGTGCTACGAATAAAACAAACCGACTATAGCAACTATCAATAAATGCACGCTACGTACTATATGAAACAAGCACGTTGATTCCAGACCGATCGCAATGGTCCGTACCTTCGTCTAAGTGATTTCGGAGTGCGTTTTCTGAGGGCAAACGCTCGAACTAGGAAGACAAAAAACTTTAAAGGAGAGGCCAATGGATGAAGTCGCCTTGGTTAGGCAGCTATTCACAAGCTTCTCGTCACCTATTCCACAGTGCATCAACTCGAAAGTCTTCGATCAGTTCGTCCTGCCTATCATGACCTACGGTGCCGAGCTTTGACTATGCTCGGAGTATCTCTGAAGGACCGCAAATGATGTGATCGGTCAGAGAACTAGAGTCATCAACATAGTTTACTGAATTAGTCAGCTGAAATAAACCTGCGGCAAGATGTAGTGACAACATTCATAAAGTGGACGGTGTGGCCTAGATAAGAGTAGAGAAAAAGTGTCGTGCATTAGGGGAAGCCTATGTCTAGCGGTGGACTGAAATGGATTACCTGATACATGCTTTAGTTTCCCCTTTTTGACTGACTTCCCAAAAGAATGAGATACTGTATTCGGAGTGCATGTTTTTTTTTATATAATACCTCGTTGCTCCGCTCCTAGTGCTCCGATTTTGTTTATTTTTCTAAATGATAGATATTAGTTGTCTTATGGTCGCATTTTTTAAAATAATTTTGTGATAAGTAGTGTAATGGATATTTGAGAAATAAAAACCAAAATCACAACCCCGTGCGATTAAATTGCAATCGCGGCCAAAACCGTAATCGATAGACGGAAAGTATGTTGCACAAAATTTTACTTCTTAACATAGTCTATAATAAATTTCATAAGCGCATATATCTATGTTTAAAGTATAACCCACATTTTAATGTAAAACATTGTTAAAAATAGTAATGAGGCATGTTCAGAGCTAAAGAATAAAAATAATAAAGTGTATACTCATTTAAAAATCAATAAAAAAAATCTTCATTCTATATGTATTAAACGAGGTATACATGGCATTTTCGTTAACTAAATACCTTAAGAGATATTAGAGATTTAAAATGCAGTGGCAGCGGTAGTTTTATGCAGAGGGCATGTTGGCACCCGCTTATATTAGGACATATTGGATCCATATGCCGAACTTTTGATTATCATTGTAGTTAAGAGGAATAGTTATATATGTATATAATAAAATCATTATAAATTATACTTTGTTATAAATATCTTCGTGCTTTATCACACATATGTATAGAATAGAAATAGCTGTCGCCCGCGTCTTCGTCCACGTGGTTCAAAGTCTAATTTAGTGCCAGTTGCATTAAAAAAATATTTTTACCCACAATTTGTGGGATGGGTGACAAATATGTCACCCATCCCACAGTGCGTCAAGTCGAAAGTCTTCGATCAGTGCGTCCTACCCGTTATCACCTACGGTGCTGAGAGATACGGTTCGACTGGTCCACAAATTTAAAGTCGCTCAGCGAGCTATGGAGAGGCTATGCTCGGAGATCACTGAAGGACCACATCAGAAATGATGGATCCGTCAGAGAACCAGAGTCACCGATATAGCCACCGGATTAGTAAGCTGAAGTGGCAGTGGGCCGAGTCATATAAGCCGCAGAACTGACGATCGTTACAGTCGGAAAGTTCAAGAGTGGAGGCCGAGGCTCGGTAAACGTAGATAGGACGCCCTGCAGCGCCAGAGTGAGGGGCAGCAGGGGCAGAGTGGGCTCCCGGACCAAGATGGAGCGGCCGGTATACCCCTTAAAAACCAACTGTTGTTCCTTTCTCATGTCGCTGTAGCCGGGGCCGCGGGCGCTGATGACAGTCTTCAGCGATCCCAGCGCGACGTGGCCCTCGCCTCTCTCGGGCCTCTTCTCTCCGGGTGTGTTGGGACACCCGGACCGTCGCTTTAGGCGCCGTGCCGGAACAAACAGCACGGCGCTCCCTCTTGAGCCCTTCTCTGGGTGGCGGGCACCCTCTCGCTGGCCGCCCAGGGGCTCAGTGTCAGGAGGGAAGGTTGCGCGCGTACGCCACTCTTCGGCGCCCTGGCCTTCTTCTGTGGATAGCCGTGCTGTAGGCCTCCCTGTCTCTTGTCGCGGCTTCCTTCCTAGCTATCACGTCCTCGCAGAAAGCAAGGACGGTGCCCCACGACACTACGCAGCTCTCGGCGTTGCTTGACCCAGGCTGAGCACTCTTTATTTATTTTTGATTGATCCATATCCAATCCCACGAGTATTAGGTAAATGAAGTCCACCGGGCCAGGGACCATGTAGCACCGGTAACCCTAAATACGCCTGGGGCGGGAAGTTCCAGGGTGGGCCGCTAATGGCTGGTGTATCGTTCCAGCCGCTCTTGCGAGCACCGACGCCACGTACTGGTCCTGTGTCCATGGTCCTGCAGGGCACTCGTGGGCCGACACCTCCAAAGGAGAGTACGGCAATATTGAGAAGAACCCAGAGGGTGTTGGCGATCCGGCCGTAGGGCTACCGGACCATCTCCGGCGAGGGCGTGCCTGTTGGCTGGCTCATTGCCCTGGGACCTGGATGCAGAAATCCTCGCGTCACTCTTTTTCTGCGCGGAGGCGAGGTCTCGGGGCTCAGCCAGCCCGGAAGAGATAAGGGGCGCAGAGACGAATTGCGCTCCCTTGCAATACAGGAGTGGGAGCTGCGGCTGGAGCACCCCAGCGCCGGCCGTCATACAGTAGAAGCCATACGCCCCGATTAAAGTGGTGGCTAGAAAGGGACACGGCTCCCTAACATTCCGCGCGACGCAGGTTCTCTCGGGACACGGCTGTTTCGGGAGGTACCAGCTGCGGTGGCCGGTAGGGAGCCTACGAGGAGTGCCACCACTGTGGCGTATGTGCCGAAGAGACGGCCCAGCACGCGCTGAAAGAGTGCCCAGCTTGGGTCGAGCAACGCCGAGAGCTGCGTAGTGTCGTGGGGACGACCTTCGCTTCCTGCCGTAGTGCGCAGGATGCTAGAGAGCGAAAGGTCGTGGGGCGCCGTCCTGCTTTTTGCGAGGACGTGATGGCCCGAAGGAGGCCGCGGAAAGGGTCAGGGAGGCCGAGAGCGCCCTGGCTATCCGCAGAAGAAGGCCAGGGCGCCGAAGAGTGGCGTAGCGCGCAACCTTCCCCTGACATGAGCCCTGGGCGGCCGGCAAGAGGGTGCCCGCCGCCCAGAGAAGGGCTCAAGATGGAGCGCTGTGCGTTTGTTCCGGCACGGCGCCTAAAGCGACGTTCCGAGAGAAGAGGCCCGAGAGGGCCACGTCGCGCCGGGGTCGCCGAAGACTGTGATCAGTGCCCGCGGCCCCGGCTACAGCGACATGAGAAAGGAACAACCGTTGGTTTTTTAGTGGGTATACCGGCCGCTCCATCTTGGTCCGGGGAGCCCCACATTCCCCGCTGCCCCTCACTTTGGTGGCGGGAATCCGTAAGCTGGATTTTCCAACGGCAAAAAAAAAAGGCTGAGCACTCTTCCAGCGCGTGTTGGGCCGTCTCCGAAAAACAGTGACGCGAGGATTTCTGCATCTAGGTCTCACGCCAACAGGCACGCCGCCTCGCCAGAGATGGTCCGGTAGCCCCGTACGGCCTGGATTGCCAACACCCTCTGGGTTCTCCTCAGTACCGCGGTACTCTTGTTTTGGAGGGTGTCGGCCTCTAGTCCTAGCCGCCGGATGCGCCCAATTACTTTAGTGATCCTGGCAGTGGCGATAATCGCAGCCCTGCGAAATTTGTAGCCACGGGCGGTGACGAGGGTGTCGTCCGCGTAATAAGTGACGTTGTTGAGCCAACCACCCTCGAGATAGCCACTACGTAGCACCCAATCATAACCAACGTTCCACATAGCAGTCCCAACACCGACCCCTGTGGAAATCCACACGACACCTCGATGGTTCGGAGCCCATTTCGGCACGGGAACTCGACACGTCGATGCGACAGGTAGCCCCTGATCACCCTTTGTGAGTAGGGAGGCACACCGTGGTATCGGAGCGCCTCTTTTATGCAGGTCCAGGGCAGGGTGTTAAATACGTTGGCCATGTCAGGGCAGGGTGTTAAATGCGTTGGCAGTGACACCATCAAAACACCCTCACCCCGGGACACCGCATCCTGTGTCAGGGACCTGACCCGCAGCACCGCGTGGACAGTCGACCGGCCCTTGCCAGATTTGGGCTGATGTGCTCCAGGTGCTGGACGATGCGTGCCGCCACGATTCTCTTAAGGAGTTTTCCCACATCGTCCAACTGCACTATCGGCCTATAGGCGGAGGGTGAGTCTGCAGGACGCCTCTCTTTTTGGATGAGGACGAGTCTGCTTGTCTTCCACCTCTCTCTGCGGAAAAGTTTTCTGGGCAGAAAACATCGCTCTCACTCTGGGCTCCAGGGCGTCCCCTAGGACCAGCGCCAGCGCGCGTCCCGGAAAGCCATCGGGACCCGGGGTGGTGCGTTTGACCCTCATTTTGAGAAAGGCTGCACTGAGCTCTCCCGGGGCGCTTCCGGGACTGAGTCGAGCTCATCCGTACCATTTGGGACCGTCATAGGTGCCGTGTGCTAGCTGTTGGTAAAAGCCTCGACGATCGCCGCTCCCAACTGCGGCGCCACACTCTCGGTGAGTAGGGGGGCCCAAGGACGAAGCCTGTTCATAACCATTTTGTAGGGCCAACAACTCCACTCTAGCGGCAGCGATTGCCTGGGCTATTAGTGTAGGACGCCCTGCGGCAAGATGGAGTTACGACACTCGCAAAGTGGCCGGTGAGGGCTGAATGAGAATAGCCGAAGATCGGAAGCGGTGGCGTGCATTAGTGTATTAGTAGTGCAACAGGCTGATGATGATTATGATGATCATACGTACCAGTTATATTTCTCGATGTACTCAGTAAAAACGTTAATGTTAATGTTACAAACAGATACTCCAATTATATTTATTTATATATGATAATTATTAAACTCAACCACTTAGGCTATAAGATGTGATCAGGTATTTATATGCGAACCGCGTTTCTGTAATTCTGTCGGAGAAGTCTAACTGACATGGTATTTTTGACGAATGAAGACTACGAATTAGCTTTTAGTTAGAATACCTGTGAATTAACAAATCACGCTTTAATCTAACAACTCATTTTAAACAAATATACTGAAAGTTATTGCGGTATTATTTAGAAACATGTTTTGCTTACCTAATAGTCCAAATAATGTGGATTTGCATTTAGTATCTCTGTCTAATTGGATTACTTAGAACAATGAAATAAGTTTAACATTTATTGCATATTGAGGGAGCATTACTGTTAGAAAGAACAATAAGTCCAAGCTATATGCTAGCTATGCGAAATATAATATTTATTTATTATATTTTCAACAATTTAGAAATATTTCACAGTTCTTGGAGATCAAGAATTCACAATATTTTTTTAACTGGCACCTTTATACCCGGCTAGCACTTTTTATTTTGTTAAATTGTTTTTTAAACTGATATGAATTAAAATAACTAGCTGTACGTAGGAAAAAAAGGGCAGAGTTATTTTAGCGTGGTTTTTTATATGGTCAATTATTGGCCAAATTACATATCTTTTCTATAATTTCAAGAACATTTGAGAGCTTTCATATTCCGTGCTATAAAAACATGTACACAATATGTGTATTCATATTACGCAATTTTAATAAAAAAAATCGAATAATTAGTATTTTTTTTAAATATGCAGATACTTTTTAAATATATGTGCACATGTACAAAAAAGCAGAAAGGCAAATATATTATTAAATTGTATACTATTGTATCATAACCTCTATATCGAACAACGTATGTCTAGCATGTACCATTTTAATGATTTGAATGCTAAGTTAAAATTAGAAAACTGTCATATTTCATTGGATGCTTTAATTATTCGTGACCTTGACTCAAAGTTTAATAACCAAGTTAATCTATGTAAATTGCTTTGAATCACTTTTTGCTGTGCTATAATTCACAATTAAAAAAAATACTTCTTCTTCTTCTTCTTCTTTTTAAATATAATGGCTCCACCAAGGATATCTTGTGATTCTGCCAATGTCAAGGTTGGTAAAACAAGAGCAGAATTATTAAAAATTGTTCGGTATTATTGACAATTGTACAGTAGTGACTCAATAGCACTCAGTTGGTTGAGATACCTGGTCAAACACAAGACAAAATGTTAATTAATAAATAATTTTAAACAATAAATAGGACACTTATGTTAATAGGGACGGAACAAACAATTAATATTAACAAAATTAGGTATAAGAGACAAGTACAGAGTTTTTAAATTTTAACATTATTGACCCTGATGAATTTCATAGAATTTTATAACATCCGGATTGGTAAAGGTTAAAAGATAAGGAATATTAACAGGTCTGGGAAAGGAAGATGGGAGGATATCATATAGGGAATTGTAAGATTTCTACATGAAAAAATAAATGTTCCAGATGCCCTCTGCTAACACACTGGCACATAGAATGGTCAAGTATACGCAGTTTAGCTAAAAACACTGGGGAGCAAACATGTCCTAAACGAGAGTCGAATTACTATAGATGTAATTAATTTGGAAAAGTGTTTGAATTTAAAGAACCAAGGTTTTGACGGATGTTGGGTTGGATACTGGCATAAAATTGCCCTTGACTCTATTAAAAAAAAACAAAAAAGCATACTTATTAACAGCAATTGAACAGTTTTTAAGGTACTTTGGTTTTCAAAATATCTTTTTAATTAGGGCGAAGAGTAAAATATTATTATAGGCTAATAATGTACTATATATCTGAGGTATATAGTACATTATTATTGATAATGATAATGATTTCTTTTATTTTTGCCGGTACGAGCTCGGTGATGCCATTATTTAATATCATACATCGGAACGAATTTGTATAAACAGACAGACTGGATGATCTCTTCACCATAAATAGGTAACTTTGTAATGTCTCTGTATGAATAAAACTTGATTTGGTTAACGTTCTCAAAAAAAAAATCGCTATTTACTTTTACATTTATAGTTTTTTCTTACATTTACAGGTTATGTCCTCCATTTACTATGTGATATATGTAACGTCTGGTAAGTTAATAATTGCATGATACAACTGGATCAATTTACATTTAAAATAATTTACTATTTCATTGGTATAATAATTGTAAGTGAATTAAGAAAATTAAAGTAAACTCGCACTCTTTAAAAACTGTTTTCTGAACTAGAAAAATAAATACAGTTTAAGATTACTTTCTTAATGTTACTCTAGTAGCACTGTTAGAAATTTGCACGATCAATTTTAAATGAATTTGAGCAATTGAGTTAAAACGATACCAAGATAATTGTTACAAATGAAATCTCGTTTCGAACGGCTACATTTAACATTTAGAGCCTTAGTTATTTGTTTCAATGAACAGTTTATTTTAACTCCGATTTTTTTTCTTTTATTTTGCTGTCAACAAGGTTACCTTTAGAAATTTTATCCACATAGTCATGATATTTCTTCATTCATTATCTAGCCTAACTGTCTTGTATTTTTATTGTAAATAGTAAAAATAGAAGTAAGTGCGTACCACACCGGCCTTCAGATCAGAATATAGCTATTTTCAACATAACAAGACTATCTCTTAAGATAAAAATTACCGCACTGTTTCGATTACATAAATACGTCTTTAACTACTTATTACAAAAAAACGGGATCACATGACAGCTACTAACCACGTTGTAAAAAATGAACAAACAAAATCAGAGCATTAGGAACGGAATATATATATATATATATATATATATATGTACGTATCTACGTGTATACGCACGACATCCATCTAAAAATACACTGTATACATAAAAACTATACCAACCTTAAATCAAACGAAATATCTTCCGGATCACGGATTAATGAGGTAAAATTGGATCTGATTGCCTTAAATATGTGTATATTTTTGTTCTACCGTCCGAGGGTCAAAAGATTTGAATAATAAGGAAATGATGTGCCACCGTCGCTGGACAGAAGTAAATAAAGACTGATTAATCCAACACAAACAACGCTGATTCTAGTAGCAAAACACACCTTCAATATTTTGTTATCAATTAAAGTTAAATATTGATAAAGACATGCCTCTCGATATTGTCAATGATAATCAACGCTATATTATATAAAAAATTTAAAGCTTATTTTTAGAAAATAGTTCAGTACTACACGATAATATAGAACTATTGCAATTAATTATGAATCGTTTAAATCACTTTGATACTTTAAAAATCAAATCTTGTAAACTTTTTTAAGCGTAATAATAGTATTAAAAATATGATCACATAAATGTTTTTTTTTATTTTTACCTAACCTATCTAGGTAGTGACAAAATTAAAACTTAAGTATAAAAAAAATGTTCGCTCTCTAAATTTATTATCGCAAAAAGAACTCTAGAATGTTGTGAAGTGTTTTTAGTAAAATCATTTAATTCGCCGATTCAAAATATTATACCATTCTTAAAAAGAAAACACGGTGTCGCATTTACTCATAAACGTTACTCATTAATTATTCAAAATATCTACCTCTATCCCAGGGGCAAAAATAACGCAATATATGTAATATTGCATTTTAAGCTTTTGAGGACAATTGTTAGTATTGTTTTTGACAGTTTGAACGCAATGTCTTCGTACAGATTTTAAATGAGTTTTTGGGATAAAAGTTAACCTTGTTTAAAAATCAGTTCATTGGAATTTGTTAATAATTCTGAACCAACTAATTTTGGGTTTATACTATACGAAAAATTACCCTGCATATAAGATCCCGTGTTTGAAGTCACTGATCGCGATTCCTCTCAAGTATCATGAAATTTTGTATGAATATTTCTATTAATTCCACCACAAAGAAAATTATGGGACAACATGCTGTTCACGTAGATATTTCCCGACCACTGCCGCCGGAAAGTGTTCGAAACGTCAGGAGTTAAAATATAATTACATATGTAAGTAAAACGATAAAATCCGTTTAAGTTCTTTCGTGATTATATTGAGTGTTGTATCTAAATTATGAATTACACTTAATAATTTTCAAACGGGCAATTTCAAAAACGTTGTTCATAAACTGAGCTTTTGTGCCATTGTTACTTTTTATAAATAAATTTTAAAAATGATTTATGAACATACTGTTAAGTTTGAGCTTATATCCTTTTTTGTAGGCACATCAAAACCTAATTTAATAAAGTCACTAACCTAAGGTTAAAAAAGAATTAGTATGTTAATAGAATTATTTCACATTCTTCCATATATTATTGGCCCTTAGACTTCTTTTTAATTTGTCTATCCGCCTCTGACGCCAACCACCTAGAAAGACTTTGCTAGACAGACTTTGTTCCAAAGTCATTTCGAGACATTTTAAAACCACGATAGTCAATGTATTAGTCGGAGTCTATTTCAGTAAATCGTAACGTAAATTAAATTAGGTACTTATTGAAACTTATCTTGATTAGAATTTTTATTTTCCTTTCCATTGCCGTTGCTGCTTGAGAGTACAAATTAAATTTATATAGAAACCTAACAAATTAGAATCCGTAAACGAATTCAACGATAAGAAGTTACGCATTAGACGTTAGAAATTATTAAATCCCCAATCGTCTAAGAGAAGATAAGAAATTTTGCGAAATGATTCGGCGCAGTTGCCGCTTCAATAGGCTAAATTTATTGCATTTTAAAAAATATACTAGTCCGATGATTTTATTATTCTGCCAACAAGTTTTTAAGCAAGTTCTCGTTCACCTCTTTTTTATCACTTTACACTCTCAATCTTCATTGTTTGTAAGTTAAAATTTCAATGAATAGTGATATTTTACCAAATTTTATATTTGTTTTATTTAAATTGCAATGCCCGAAATCGGGGTAGGTTTCTAACAGAGGGCGCGTTGTCACCCGCTCATTTTGCGAAATTGTTATATACTATTTGAAGTCGATTATGTTTTTTGGTCAAATTTTACTAGTTCAAAAATATATTTAAGCCAGAATACTATTTCTAAAGTGGGTACTCGGAAAAAAGAAGTCTCGATATTGACGGTATGTCTGTCCGAAATTGTGTATGAAAGACGGGTTCAAAATATAGCGAGACAGAGCGCCTCCAGCAGCGGTCCGACCGCAAGTGTTCGCCGCAGTCTCAAGCTCGCCTCGCAGAAGTCATCGTCCGCCACCGTGAAATCGTCTCGCTGCGCCATCTGGAGTTTTATGAGTGCACCTGCGCTCATAGAGCTCTTTGTCGCACCGCTGACGTCATCGCGGTGGAATTTATTGCGCTACCTCAAGCGGTCGGCTTGTACGCAGCTGTGTTTTGGAACCCGTTTGCATAACGCAATTGTGTTGCTAGCCGCTTGTAGCTAAGCGTATAATCTTGTTTCTTAGGTTAATTAATCTTGTTTCTTGGCCGAACAAGTTGTTTTACAACTTTATTAGGCCTACTGAACGTTTTAATATTCTGTTCTTTGTTTCAGAAACCAGTCAGACACACCTCCTGCCGTAGCCAGCAGGGCGGTAGGAAACAACGCCCGGCAACCGCCGGGACTCGCAGATTGCGTCGGGTGACGCTACCATGTCTCACCACAAATAGAGAAACCTAACGGCGTAATGGTCGAGCGAGAGCCCTCGACTCGCTTTGGTATCGATACCGGAGCGATTAGAGAGAAGATCGGTCGGAAATTATACCTGAAGCTGACCGACGCGATGCATATCCTGATCGCAGAACATTGCCCCACCGCTCCAACTCCCGCTGAAACGCCTGGACCTACTGAGCCGTTCCCTGAGGATGATAGCGACGACAATTATGTCGACGTTAGCATCCGCACGGAATCGGATATGGAGGTCGTGGCCATCCAAAACCCCAAACCCGACGATGGCTTCAAAACCGTCAAATCCAAGAGGAAGCGCAAGGTGCGCACCTCATCACCCGCACCCGTCCTTCCCGTCAAGGCTGCAAAGCCTGACATTCCTACTACCTGCCCCCAGCAGGTTCCCAAACCGTCGTCCTCCCAGGCGACAAAACCCCATACCATCCATCCCGCTGATCCTAGGCGCCCCCCTGCCCCTCGCCCCGCCCCCCAGCCATCCCAGCCTTCCCAGGCACCCGTAGGGAAACGCCCACCGCCCATCTATCTACGCGAGAAGGAGAAATGGGTCGAGATTCGCTCGGCCTATCAAACAGATTTAAATTTGAGGCTTCTGATAGCAATCAGGGGATCAAATTACAATTAACAACTCGGACGATTTTAGAAGGTGACCTTATTCCTTAGGGAAAGGAACACCAATATCACACATTCGCGCTCCCGGATGAGCGCGTACTTAGGACAGTGGTCAAAGGGCTGCCTAAGGAGGTCCCATGCTCCGAGATTACCTCGGCAATTAAAGAGTTAGATATTCCAGTCCTCTCGGTACAACGTATGTACCACCCACGCACCAAACGCCCTTATGGTATGGTGCTAGTCACGCTCGAGCGCACCAAGGAAGGTAAGCGCATATATGATGTCGAGCAACTGTGTGGGATCGGCCGTCTCTCTTTTGAGCGGCCTCATTCTAACGGTTTGCCAGGGCAGTGTCACAACTGCCAAGTATTCGGCCACGCTGCGCGGAACTGTTTCGCACGCCCCCGTTGCGTCAAATGCCTCGGGGACCACGGTACCACATCCTGTCCCAGACCCAAGGACAAAGAAGTCCTCGCTACATTCGAACCTCCTGCGTGCGTCAACTGCCGCAATGCCGACCACTCAGCCAACTACCTCGGCGGCCCTAAGGCGCCAAAGAGTTCCTGCGATCCCAAGGGAAGCCTCTTCCAGGCGACCACCCATCCCATCCAACACCACCGCATTCATACCCTCCGTCCTTCCAACGCTTGGCAGTTCCGCCCCACGTGGCAACAGCCAGCGCCGGAGCCGACTCCGAGCGCACAGCGGCCGCCGCCGCCTCAAATAGCCAGCATGCTAGCCATAGCAATGGCAGCACTGGCAATAACGCCGCATCCTTTCTTAAATCGCTAGATATGTTTGTTAGACGAATTTAAACAAGTAGTAAAATTAGATGAGAGCCTTCTAGCTATTAAATGATCATTGCCAAAGCGTCTGAATCGAGCCGAGGCGTCGGCCCACCTGGGCAGCCCTCGATTCAGCATGCTAACGGACCAGAAAAGTGACAGCCAAGCCTAGGCTCCCTTCTGGGGCCCTTGGTGAAGTTAAGTCACTTATGGGGAGACGCGCCTGTGGCAACGGGCCCCTAAACCGGTTATGTTCTAATAGGTTTATTCCACAGAGCACGAGATCAATCAAAAAAAAAAATTGCGAGACAGTGTCGTATAAGCCGCTACCCGGAAAAGAACTCTCCTCGTGTGTGATCAGTGTTGTGCATCTGTGATAGTTTGTGTTGAGTTGTGTTATGCATCGACTCGTCCGTACGAGACATCGTGGCTGTCACGTGAGCCATTTCAATGCTTTTAGGATAAGAGACGTTTAGATATCGTCATCTTTTTTACTTTTGGAATTTCTTTGAGATATCTAAAACTTGATTTATTCTTATTTCATCTTGTAAGCACAAGCGATTACTCGAAAAGGAAACATCAATAATGTAAAGAGTAAATAAGTAAATTACATGTTTACTTGGATGTTATTTATTCGTTTGTTTAAAGTAAACGAAGCTAACAAATTATTGCGTACACGTAAAATTGTTTCTTTTTCTTTCGAGTTTACGTTAAACATGAATAACCAATATAAAATTTGTAAACAATATGATTAAACAAAAAAATTATTGTAATATTAAATATTTGTAACATAATTCATCGTGTATTTTATTTCTACCTTTTAAAAATAAACAGTTAAGAGGTACATATTATTTACGTCCATAGTCATTTGAATATCAATACAATTGTTAATACCATAATCATTACACTTTTATTACTAAATTAAAAAATAAAGCGCTTAAATCTTAGTTGATTAATTATACCCAAAGTCAAATCTAAGATTGAAATTAAAACGAAACAAACAATGTGTAATATCAAAAAAGGCGCCAGATCATTCTTTCAGGCATTTCGTTTTTCTTACCGTGGGGATACCCACACTACCTGTCCTGTCCCTGTCCACAGCCAGGATATGTCGGACTCGCTCGATTTAAGGTGAAATCACAAGAACGCTTTTTCGCTCGTCTGCGACCCCACCAGTGTTGGCCGCCGAGCTAGTCCGTCTCTGGCCCATCACCCAATCCACCTCGGGCGCGTCGGAACACGCGCGCTTCCGTCTCAAACTCTACATTTGGGCAGAAGACACCTTGGAATCTGTTGCCGGGGCAGTAGGAGCCAGAAGGCTATTATTCTTGAAAGGCGCAACTGAAATCTTTCGTTAGACACTTAGTAAATAAAACCGTGAATATTTTTTATTATTTTTTGTTTCAGTTTTTGTTGAAATATAAAATATCAACTGTAATAATTCAGAATAAATAAAGTTAACCATATAAATTAAAACAAACACGTTTCCTTTGTTGATTGATCTATTTTAAAAGTAGTTCTGTTGTTTTTTTGTTGTCATCATATACTTTTATGACGATAACGAGAAATAAATATAATAGCACATTATTAAATATCGTAATTACACCATTTTGTATCTGCTTCTGTTCAACAAATGCCATCTTTTGATTTTGATGTTTTATGTTACAGATTTATAATGAAATGTAAATATTATGAAAAGAAGGTTACAATTACTTAAACATCCAATTGCATCACGGTCTTTTCATCAATATGTCAAATAACGTTACAAAATTGATCGTCTACTTACTACTAAACACTGAGCAGCTTATATATTTGTTACTGCAGTTGTTTATCCTATAAGCAAGAGGGCTAACATTTACCGAGCGTATTACTAAAAGTTTATTGAATGTCTGTTTACTGAATAAACAGTCCAGTACCCCGAAAAGGAAGAATATAGAGAATAAGCCGGATATCTTCTATGATGGAACGTTTGACATTTATTGCGAGTAAATAACTGACTCCTATTGTATAGTACAGATATTTTTATGTACGTAAAGTATTTTTCTGCAGCGTAATATGTGGAATAATTGAATTCTGTTATTACGTAGGTATTTGCTTAAAGGCCTTGTTTGTCGGAGTCCGTAGCCCGGAGATAAGGGTGTCGCTTTAGAAATCGGAGGTCATAGGTTCAACAAACTTTCATTGCCGATTCCTAGTTAGTAAGGGCAATACGGGCTGATCACCTGTTTATCTGTAAAGCAAGGTGATACATGCGTCGGATAGGCATACAGATAGGATGTTAAAAGTCCTGCACCTGATTTGCATTTGGTCGTGTCGGTTATCCTACACATCGGAATATGAGAGGAAGGAGAAGGAGTACACCTGTGACTTTGCGTACAGCTTGTGCACGATAATATCTGTGTGCAGTTGCTGATCGCTAATATAGATGGGCCACCGTAGCCGGAATTGTTCATCGTTTAATGTAATGTCCTCTGCATTACATACATGTTGCACAATATCGTATTGTGAGTTAATCTTTTTGTCCATAAACTTAAACTTACAATTATAAAAACGCTTATTTTTTTTCTTTAAAGACACAATATTTAAATAATAAATAATAAATGATGAATGAACTACAGATTACTTTTTCTAGTAAGGGATCTTGATATTTTTCAAGAAACTGTCATCTATACGGATGAGCACCCATTTGTGTGAAATGTTTTAAACTAAATTTCATCTACAGTACCTATTTATATCACCGTTATCAGCCTGTTTTTGTCCACTGCTGGACAAACAGACTGATAACAATGATATAAATAGACCTCCTACGCATTACTTCTATTAGGAGGTTTCAGTACGGTAAACCACAACGCTGGTCCAATGCGGAGTGGTTGGTGGACCGCTTTTCACGACATGGATCATCTTACCTATTAGACAATTGCGTGATCGGCCTTAATTGCCCTAACCAACTAGGAAATGGCAATGAATATTGGTTGAGTCCCAACAGGATTCGAATCCACAACTTCCGATTTCCAATACACACACCCTTATCATTATGCTACAGAGGCAGACCTTCCGATTAACCTCTAATTTTTTTTTGCACTCAACTCTTTAAGAATTAATTTTATTATACTTGTATATTTTTTGTATATATCATCAGCATCATTGCCATCAGCCTGTGACAGTCCACTGTTAGACACCGGCCTATTCAAATGCACGCCACCTTTTCCGATCTTAGGCTATTCTCATCCTTTCCACACCGGCCACTTAACGAATGTCGTCACTACATCTTGCCGCAGGGCGTCCCACACTACGTTTTATATTGTATATTCCTATATCATTAAACTATTTTAAACTTTCATAACTTAAAAAATACGTATGTGTACATCACATATTTTATAGTAGCACCTCAAAGTAATTTAAAGAAAACACCATCAGCTGAAAAAGCATTACATGAACATATTAAATGAATAATACAATCTATAATTTGAGTGTAACTCTAAAAATTGGGTGTCTTCAATGTCAATGTTGGTGTTGGTTTTATGCAGATTTTTAAAATGGTATGGAAATCGAAATAGGGAAGGATCGAGATCGTATAGTGGAGTCGGCCAGAGTATAAAAGTTAATATAAAATATTTGCATGCTATTTATGTCATTGGTCGTTTTATTTACGTTTTGTAGCAAAGCACTATTTTTAGCTCGTTTTCTGCAATTACAAATTTTATGTCACAAAAAACATTGTTTTTACCTTTATATAACAATAAATTGTAGTTAAAACCACAGAAATTAATTATATTATTACAGCTCATATATATGAGGTCAGCTTTTCGAATAAGCAGCTAGTAACCTGACCGATATTTTTCACTTGAGTAATGCCACAAGCTAATGGTTATTAAATCTTGTGATTTAAACATGTAGGTATAACCGTTTAAAAAACACAATTTTAGACTTGAATGATTTAGACTCCTGAGGCTGTAACATCATTTAATTTTAGTTTTAATTCACTGTTGTATGATTTCACTTACACCGACTTATATAGGTTTTATCTAAAGCAATTTTATTATTGTTTTCTTTATATTCTGTGTCAAGTGTTACTAACGTAGTCCCTATCTATAGGAACCAACTGCATTTTAAATATTCACTTGACGTTTATGAGAAGCAGTCGGTGAGAGCACTTTCGCGTCTATAGGAAGAAGTTATAAGGTAATGAATTTTCTGGTGGAATCGAATTAAGTGAAAGCTAATATCTCTCAATTTTAACTTGTCGAGAAAGTAAAGAAATAAAGTAAATCACTCAAAATAATAAACATTATTTAAACTAAACTAAACAGTTTACGATTACCATTAAATAAGACTAAAATATTGGTAAACTTATTTAAATATATATTAAACGCTGAAATGTTAATAATAGACGTTGTTACTTTATTGAGACGAGTTTGAGCTTATAATTAATAAGTAGCTTTGTCTAGAGCATTAAAAACTGAGTATGTTGCATAAAAATGTCAAAAATTTCAAGTGTGCACAGCAAATCCCTAGAACTGTCTTATTTATTGAATGTTACGGTTTTTGATTTGTGAAAAAAAATGTTACCTACTGAACAACTAAAAGCATGCTTTGCTAAGTGTGAAGCTGTTATGATTACTGACGAGAATCCGTAATTTTGAAGTAACCTATTAGTTTAACAAACCATGATCCAGATAAAATTTTAAAAGCTAAATAGAATAAAGTAAAATAGTCTTAATATTTCTTTTACCTCAAGGTAATATTCTGCTACTTAGTACTTTACTTGAGAGTTGGTACGTTTTCTTTTACGTTTTCTTTTAAGACTACTAAATAGGCTTTTGGTAATATCTAAAAGAAAACAACTATTTACTAGCAGCAGTTTCTTTCTTATTTATATATTTTCAAGGTTTTATATATATATATATATAATTTTCCTGAGGTCAGGTTTTAATCTAATTAGATTTACAGAATAATAGTTTTGCACACAGCGACTGCCATATATAACCTCTTCAGCCAAAAGGTATATAATATTACATTCCATATATGGATTATTTTAAGGTTTTAGAAATATATTTAAAGGAAAGGTAATAAATAAATTTTAAGGTACCGTCCTTCGATCTATATACAACAGAGGCTGCTATTATGTCTTGATGACACTAGGTTATCTTACATTTTAGAATAACTGGCGACTGACTTATATTGTTTTAACCAACCAGATAACAAAAGAGAATAAAGTTGTTTTATTATAGGTTTTGAACCCACGACCTCCGGTTTGAAAAGTAAGGAAGGCACGGAGGTAGTTTACATTACTAGCAATAGTTATGACATTAATTATTCGTGGGATATCCTTATTAGTGATTTGGTTTAAAGATTTAATAAAAACATACATGTATAACTTATAAAGAATGTGTATTAAAATTTGAAATGTGCTCAAGCATTTTTTATCGCCTCTTGATGAAAAATGGTGACTATCACCCACAGACATCGGCAACATCAACGCGTTGCGTACCGTAAGACACAGGAGGTTACGCCTTGTTTACCTAGTAAGGTATACGGTGCCCTTCATACGAGAACATATTAGTGTTTTCCACTACTGCCGTGCGAAGAAATAGGTAAAAAGGGGCCACCTACCAAGATCATAAAAATTTATAATAATAGCAGTTAAAAGGATTACTTTTAAATTCTCTCCATATCTGCAAGGAACCATTCGAATTTAACGTAGCTACTGCATAGCATATAACTTAACAGCGGATATATGTAAATAAGGGAAAATTTAACAAAGTTGGCACACGAACGGATTTTAAAAGTTGCTGCAGTGTGCCAGGAGCCATATTAAAATGCGCTTAAAGCCTACAGACCGAGTACAAAAGGAACGTATAGTGCTACTACTATACTTACTAAAGGAATCTACTATTTAGTATGGTACGGTTGGTTTCGTACTAAAAGTTTGTTGACGTTGACTTAACGGTTTTCAAAAATTTAGTAAAAAAACTATGTACAATTATATAAAACTGGTTGCCAAAGTAAACTACTAGCAATTCATTATTTTGTAAGTGTTGAGTGTACGACAGCTACTTTCATGACAATTTTTATGTAACGATATTTTGCTTTCTGCGTGCAGCTCCTTTCAGATGCAGTAATTCTTAAGATTATTGTTATTAGTAAACTTAACTACCTAAATTATGAATTGTAATATTTTTCGAAGGATATTGTTTTTCATTTACAACGTAAAATACTTTTTGTGACTTCATTTAAAAAGTAATTTGAGCCTGAACGAGAAGGGGACAGCCTCATAAATTCCAGTGGCCTATTTGTAAAACCAATTTTTCACAAGTTGATTTCAATAACGGTGTTTTCGGCACAAAATTATTTGTAATTTATGGACGCAGTTGTGGTGGTAAAGAATTTCCTTTTTTTATTACGGATTATTCACAAATTGCTTTTTTGGAGGTAAAAAAAAATATTTTTATAACACTTCTTAAAATAATTTATTTGTCCAGGCGAACAGGTTGTTAATCTTATTACTATTATTTATTACAAAACACTCATGGCGCTGCGTGGTAATCAAAATATTACCGATACTCTCAGAAAACTACACTGATTGAAGAACTTTTTGTTTTTGGCAATTATGTTATGCTTCCAGACCCATGTCTTTATTTATACTTTGTTATTATACTTTTTTAAGCTTCATCTAACACAGAGTTCGCGGGAAGCTATCATCCCCGCGAACTAAGTGACCGACACTTTTTGATAAAAGTGAAGGCCACACGCACAAAAGGTACGTGGGTTAGCCCTTTGTTTATGTATTCTAAGGATCGTCGAAGATTGGTTTACGAACCGGGACGCCGACGGTCTGGCGACTGTATTAATCGGTGGCTGGGGACGGTGAGAACCGCCCTGGGACCCGGGTGCATCTAGTGTACGTGGTGTGTGTGTTTCGCTGTGGTCGTAAGCGAGGGCGAACTACAGGTGAGTGTGTGCTATCCCTACTCGTGTGGTGTGTAGGGTCTCATATCGGGACCCCCGTTGGGTCCGGAGTCTCTGCGAACCCTTCCTCGTCCGTGTCGAGGAGATCGTTTCGCGGTCTACGCTTTTGACTAGACGTGTTTTGGATCGGCCGTATACGTTGCTGCTTTTACCAGCAGAGGGTTACTGTAGCCGACTACTTTATCTATGTGCTTGCGAGTTAACTTTTTAAAGTGCTGGCGGACCGTCGGCAATTTGCAGTCGCTGTGCAAATCTTCGTTTCGTTGGTACCACTGGGCCTGTGTGGCGCGGCGAATGAATTTGTTTTGCATTATTTGTAGTTGGTCAAGGAGTGAGGAGGATGCGTGAGCGAAAGCTTGGGATTCATAAGCCATGACTTACGACCAACGTAAGCATGTCTTGTACAATAGAAGTTTATGTTTGAGCGACATTTTACTGTGTAAATTCGTTAAGTGATAGAGTCTGGTCAAAACGAACAAAGCCTTTCTTTCTCCCATCGTCCTGAATATGACTTTTGATCGACATGTTACAGTCGAAGGTCGAGCCTAGTCGAAGGTATTTGGCCTTCCTTTCCCATGGGATCGGTTGACCGTAGAGTTTTAGTTGCCCTACTATCTGGTGTTGGCCAGCGCGTGGCCTTAACCTGACGCCTGGGTTGAGGACAGGGAGTATAGTGTAATCACGATGCAATCTAGACCGATGAAAATGTATTGCTACACTTTTATCGGGGTTTACGTTGATTCTCCATTTACGAAACCATTCGCTTATACGATTGATCGCGTTCTGGAGCTTTTTATAGATATTGTTTGGTCTTACCGACGAACAGTAGAGGGCGGTGTCATCGGCAAAAAAGTGCCAGATTGAAATCGTTGCTCGTGTAGAGCGTGAATAAGAGGGGGGGGGGGATAGCGCTTGGAGCGGACGGCTCGTGGACAGGGTGCCCTCGACTCGATATCGAAATGAGCGATTTAACAGCAGGGCTTGGATGATGTTAACCAGCCTGTCCGGCACTTTGAGAGTGTACAGCTTGTAAATAAAGCTGTTGTGCCAGACTTTGTCAAATGCCTTTGCGAAATGAAGACGGCCCCTGTGGTACGGGGTTTGGATTGATGAAGGCCGTTCAGAATGAATTCTGTCAGGCGATAGATTTGAGTCTGGACACGAGTGCTTTAGACGAAAACCGAATTGCTCGTCTGTGAACTTCTTAGTTTGGGACAGATACACGGAAACATGTACAAGCGGCATGTGGCCGGTGAGTGCGATCAGACATGCTGTCCTCTCTAAGTTAGTTAATGTAGGTATGTCTAATGGTGCAATATGTAGTGATCTCTTATAGTATGTTAGTGTACCAACCAGCCCGGTCACAACCTATCGTTTCTAATAATATTATAGCTACTGATTCAAGGATTGGCTATTGACGGTTTTAAAAAGGTCTCTTGCACTAAGATAATATCTATACTATAATCTTACAAGTATTTGGCGATTTCGGATCGCTGCTTCTTCAGGCCGTTGGCGTTAAAATATGATACTACGCCATCTTATACGGTTAACTTACTTGTTTGTGTCTGTTTCGGTTCTTATTTAAACTTGTTTAGTGCGTCCAAGATTTCGTCGTGAGCGAGCAAGACGTTTATTTTTTCAACTGGGCCGCTTGCTTGATTTTATAGTCCAGATCATATAATTTGTACATGTTTACTGTTTGCGCGAATTCTAAGTATTTCGCAATAACATCCACGGGTGACGGACGGAGTGCATTCGAGCAACCCCTGTAACTAGCCGGGTGACCTACGTTTTCGCAATTTGCGCACGCGGGCGGCTCGTCCGAATCGTTTGGCCTTAGGCACTCCTTAGTACTCTGCTGGCCAGTACATTTCACACAACATGCACGCGGGAAGCAGTTGCGCGTTTGGCGTTTGAGATCAGCATCGACCTCATCTAATTTGACTTCCTTCGGAACTCCCCTAACGACGACTAAAAAGAGTGGGTCTTCCGGCAGAGCGAAAGTGTAAAAACCCAAATTTTAGGGCATAGTGCATAGTGGCGGACGCTTTGCCTTCAATTACAAGGCGACGCTAACCAACGTGGATTTTAGCCCAATACTCCGGGGCGGATTCGCGGAAATAATTATATATTGCATCGCGGTGTTGGGCGGGATCGTAATCGTCCATTTTAGCCATTGGGGCGACCCCCGCCGGCACGATGTAAGCTAAACTAGCCCTCCCTACATACGTGAGGTGAATGCCTATTAAACAAGTGTAAGCGCTTTAGGAGCACTACGTGTGTACCTAGCTGCCACCTAGAGCAGCAAGCATAAGTTAAATTAAAAGATAGATGCCACGTGGGCTTTTTTGTGTATGAGTATAACTACTTACAGTTTAGTCGGCAACCTGCCTGCGAGCACTTACTACACAAACTGAACACAGCATTACTAAAACGGCAGCACTGTGACACCGACAAACTTTTTTTATTTTTTTTTCTAGATATACCCTGACATGAGTGATCAGGGACCTGGGGTGCTCTTTTTATTTTTGTTCTTTTTAAGTTTTAAAATTTTACTGTTTACATGTCATATATACTTTTCATAATATCCGTTTCTACTTTACTGTTACTTTACTATTTCCAGTTTACATATTTTGTATTGCATATTTTCATAATATCATAATATCTGGTTTCTACTTTTACATTTATGTTTTCCTTGCTGTGATAGTTTAAATTTTAACATATTATTTTTGACAATTATAATTACTTGGTTACGCTTTCATTATTTTGCTACATTTCCTACTTTTCAAGGTAAATTTACATTTATTTTCTGTTTACATTTGCTTTTGGTGACATTTTGCTACTTACATTTATTACATGACAGTTTTGTGCGAATTAAAATTTTGCATCTTAATATGCATAATTTAATATCAAATTTAAAAACTAACTTATATTTATTGCTACTTAAATGACGACTTATTGATTTTTTAATGACTTTACTTTTATTGCTCTTTTCTTTTTTTGTGGTTGATAGCGGGACCTAGACAGTGGGATGGTACTTGGGATGTTGTTAGGTTGGAATTAGTGCTCCTTATTGTTAAGTCACAGCGTTTTTTGGCCACATTTTCTCAGAATTGAGGTCTTGCTCTTAAGTCGCAATTTCGCTGTATTATAAGGGTTGTTTGTTCCATTTTAATATTTTTGGCCAGTAGTTGTTGCCGGATTTCAATGACAGTCGTTCCCTTTTCAGTTCTGGTGGGGCGCATTGGGAGGTGGCTTAATAAGCCACTGACGATCTCGCCAATACGTCCCACTTACTTCGGATCGGGCATGTATCACTGAAGGCGTTGTGATTTGTGACCTGATGTTTCGCCTTAGTGCAGTTTTTACACGACGGTTGCTCATTGGCCATCCAGCTCGCGCAGTTTGCTCTCATATGTGGGCCCCCACAGTGGCTGCATTTCGCTGCAGAGGCGTCTGGTATGACCATATGGGAGGCACCGCGAGCACTGGACCAGTGGTGATTGGTCTGCCACTTTTACCCTTTGCAGGTCAACGTGCAATTTTCCTTGGCCCGTAAAAATTCCCCATATGCGAGGTGATACTCGTAGGAATTACGTGTGAGGTGAGGGGTTTTTCGTCCTTCTTCGGTACTTTACCTCTAATCGAGATCTTCCTCACTCACCTCACCCAATAGATGTTTGTTTTGGTTCTTGATAGATAATACAGGTCCTCATCTGTGCTGCTCCCGCTACGTCGTAAAGAATAATAAGTGGATCTTTATTTTTATCTCTTCCGCTGTTAGGTTTGTGCCTTCTTCATTTATTTTATTTTTAATTTTTTCCATTTCTAATTTTCGCTGCACCAATGATTATCTTTCGGTCTCGCGCTTTCCTAATAGTCTATCGGAGTCCCTGATCTTGTGCCTTAATGACATTCCTAATTCTGTAGATCACTTCGTCACCTGTTTCCTGTTCATCCGCCGAAGTGACGGCTACTGAGTGGAAAGCCATTAACCACGGCGGAGAGTGTTTAGTTGTTGCAGCGATGGTTGCGTAGGTCTCTTCCAAAGTGTTTGTTCCTATTTGTTTAATGTCTTCTACTAGTTTTTAACTTCTTCTTTTGTTTCTTCCAAAGTTTTCTTTGTTCATCGTTGTTTATATCCTTCAGACTTTCTTTATTTTTGTCAATTCCAGAGATTGTTCTCTTTGCAATTTTCTTGTAATTCCGTTTGTTTGTTGTTAAAGCATGTTTTTAGTTTTTCTATCTCTTTCTTGGTTTCTACTAATATTTTAGTTGCATTCCTTAGTATTTTGTTCTGTGATGCTTCTTTCAATTTCGTATTTTCCTGCTTACTCTCTTTACTTGACCTACCACATTTATTTGCTTCCTGTTTTGTGATTGTTTCTTTGATTTTTTGTAATTCCTTTTATTTTCTTCTATAATTTTTCCACACTCTGAGATTTTTCTGAGCAGTTGATCATTTTCTCTTTATTTTCTGTCTTACTTTTTATTAGGTCTTGTTGTTGGTTGATTGTAATTATTTTTCCTTCAATATATCTTCGGTATCTACATATATTCTTCTGACTGCGTTTCTATAGTCGTCCCATTTCTCGTATGCTTCTAGAGTAGGTTCCAGATCTCTGTACGTATGGTCAAGTTCATACAGATAATTGTCGAAGTTAAATGTTCTTTGTTCTCTTTCCTCTTTTTCTTTTCTGACGTAGTCGTTTTAAAATAATTTTAAGTACGTTTTCACGGCAACTAATGAAGTCTTCATCCATTTCTTCTTCAGTTTCCTTTCTCTCTTCTTCATTTTGTAGTCTTGTGGTAGGGTAACTCTCCTCATTTTTCTTTTGCTTCCCTTTATTATATATTCTATCTTTTTCTTTTTCTTCTTCTTCCAACTCTTCCAGTTCTTTCCTTCTTCGTCCTCTTCTGCTGGATCTATCAAGGTTTTTAACTTATTTCTTCCTGGTGTTTCGTGCACGTCAGGCATTTTAATTTTAATCACTACCTTATTTCTTGCTCTCCTTTTGTCCCCAACTGCATGTGCTGTTGGCTTTCCGATGGACCTGTCGTCTCCGGTTTTCGGTTTTGTCTACTACCACCGTCCTCTGTCTTGGTGTTCTGTGCCCAAACATTGTCAGGGAAACACGTCGGCTTTGTATAAAAGAGTTTATTCTCTTCGTAGAAAGGTACAGAGGGATCAAGGTTGTATAGGAGTAGAGCAGAATTTTTTATTATTTAAGAGTCAGAGTCCACACAAGTCAAATTAGTCCTAGGCACAGCTCAGAATTTTTAGTCTATTTTAATATCTTATCTAAATTATTTCTAAGTACTTAGAATATATATATATATATATATATATATATATATATATATATATATATATATATATATATATATATATTATATACACCGGTTATATACACCGGTACACCGTACGTGCTGGTCAGTTGAGCTCAGCACTTCTGTCCCGTCCAAACCCGTTGAAATCGGACTACCACAGGCCGAGACACGGGCGTTCAAACTTTTCCGGCTTGGAGGACGTAGAATTCGAACTGCCCAATCCCAGCCATCGAGGGCCGCAGAAGGGCGAGAGTCAAGACTGCTGGATGCCCCAAAAGTATCTTTACTCTGGAATCAGGTAAGTGTCACTTGTTTTACCAGAGCAACTTCAGGTGGTGGGTGGTGTCAGACCTTCGCATCCATACGCAGGACATCCAATCGCGAAGGAGTCCCACCGCTCTACGACGTCCAGATCGTGAGTAAATCCGATTTCAAAACTCTATGTAGAGTCTGGGACTCTACGTCCAAAATATGGACCCAAATAGACTATGAAATTTTGCCCTTGCTCTACCTGGTATTGGTAATGCTCTCCCACACTTAAAAAAATTTCAAAGTTTTTAAATTTCGTGAAAATTTTACAAGTCCCTGTGACGTCACGATATCAACTGATTCTTTTTATGTTTTTAGAAAATTTTTAAACGGTTTGAATTGAAATATTGAAATTACCGGAAATTTAATGACGTAAATATTTATAATGATAAAACAACTTTTTAAAAAAATTGTGATAATTTATTCCAAAATTTACTTTTTAATAATTTTAATTTTAATTCGAAAGTCCCATTCAGAAAGAATTGGAAAGTCCCATGTCGTCACGATGCTAATTTACTTGTTTTAAACTTTTTAATTTTTTAACAAAAATCTTTTAATATCGTAAATTTATTTGAGAAATATATGTGACGATTAATTAATTTTAAAACAATTTTTCCAAAATTTAATTTTACATACAAAATATTTAATTTTAATTCCAACTTCGAGAATGTTCTAAGTCCACCGACTAACTTTGTACGCGCAAGCGAGAATAAGGAACTCATGCGGATGCGCACGAGAGAGATCCATACTGGCCAGCGGCTCAAAACGGTATGGAATAGCATTAACAGGTACACACCGTTATTGTGGTACTGTCCGACTTAAAACCCCTTTCAATATGGCGCCCAGCTTTCGTCCAGTAACATGAACACCAAGATAACCTAATATTAATCTAGTCTAACCAAGTCGCGTGTTAAAGGGTCCAAAGATAAATTTCGTCTCAGCTCGTCAATTATTAACTGGTAATATAACACTTCAGTAATTTTTTTCCCATTGGAAAAATCCAGCTTACGATTCCCCGCCGCCAGAGTGAGGGACGTCACTTTATGCGCCGTGCCGGAACAAACAGCACGGCGCTCCCTCTGAGCCCTTCTTTGGGCGGCAGGCACCTCTGCCGGCCGCCCAGGGGCTCAGTGTCAGGGAAGGTTGCGCGCGAACACCACTCTTCGGCACCCTGGCCTTCTTCTGCGGATAGTCAGGCGCTGTTGGCCTCCCTGTCCAACAATCTTTCTGCTGCTGAAATAGGCGATAAAAGTGATGTTGTCTCCTGGGCTGGGTCTCTGCGTCGTCATCCTCGACAATGGGTGTACTTGCTGCCGCGCCACGATGAACTCTCCGCGCATCAGGGGCGATTTCTGGATTTCACCAGTACACCCGGCGCTTAGGAGGGAGACGTTAGGTGCGTGATATCAACGCGTCACACACCTGTGACATTGCGTCCGGAGCCATTGTGCCTCCCTCCACATCAATGATGTTGAGCGCAAAACCCGACTGTACTTACTGGCCTCCTTCAGCAGCTCTCGGTCAGGCTGCCGAGACGCCACCTGGGGCCGTCGTGCCTCGGGGTCGCCAGGGCCGGTATAGGTGTCTAGGAGGGCGGCGACCCTGAATCGGATGTAACGATGATCCGCAGGATCTCGACGCCGTCACCACCTTCCAGCCCTGTATTCGGCGAGCCAGGGTGTCAGCGAGACGATACATCAACGATCGACCGGCCCTGGGCCTGTACACCGTGTTTACCGAACCCTGCCTAAGACAGGCAGCCTGACCTCAGGATCCACTCCTCCGTGTCCTTCCCGCGCGTCTGCCACAGGTGAACCCTAAGCCGGTTTTTGGCGTTGAGATCCCCGCGACCAGCACAGGAAGGTCCATAAGAACGTGATCAGTGACCTAGTCGGTCTAGGTAGCCCTCGAAGTGGGCGATAGATCTGTTGGGAGAAAATTACGTCAAAACAACTACAATATCTCCCAACAGAGCGCCGATGACGCCTGGACCTTATTCACATCCCTCAGTTGAGGGACTCCGCAGCAGTCCCACAGACCACTGCCACAGTGTCGGACAGGGCCTAGCCCAGTTATCGCCGGGGGGAACGTAGTACGGTTCCGACACAACGGCCACCTGAATCGACCACTGCGCCATGCTCTGAAACAACAGATCCTGAGCTCTGACGCAGTGGTTAAGATTTGTCTGCAGGATACTCTGCGTGGCCATCATTATTCGACGGCCATTTAAGTCCCCTTAACCGGCACCTTTCCATTCCAAGCCCAGGCCTCACCTTATTCCTCCGCCTGTTGTCGGGTTTGGTGGTGCAAGCCGCACTACCCAACTTGTGGCCAGCCGGTTTGTTTGCCGCGGCGCACAGGACACAGTGCGGCGCGGCCTCACAGCCTCTGCTCCGATGGCCCAGCTAGCCACAGCGGTAACAGGCACTGCTGCGGTCGACGACCGTATGACACTGCTCCGCTACGTGTCCTATTTCGAGGCACCGGAAGCATCGCTTCGGATGCGCCGCAAGCAGTTTGATCTGCATTTTAGTGGCAGCAATAGAGCAGCTCACACTACTCCACCGAGACCGGACCGGTCCCGGTGGAATTCTCCGACTTTTACGGAGGTGGGCGTTGCCTTTTTGCGCTACGGCCTTAGCCACCTCCGTCTTTTCAGGAATCATCCAGGCCCGAGATGCG